>OX457051.1:13260995-13283495 GCA_949752735.1 Lumbricus terrestris | reverse complement strand
TGAGCAAACCAGATATTGTTTAGTTTGTTAGATGAATGGTTTAAGTGGAATTTATATTTGAAAACTGAAATGGCAAATTTGAAATTAGCTGCTGCAAGTGTACGAATGAATCAGAAGAAAAGCACAAGTAAAATTTATTTTAGGTTGCTATAGTGTGGTAGCTAGATAGCGTTGAAATTCCTATTACATCTTTTGCAAATTTCTGAGGGCTCAGGCGACCCCTGGCAAATCGTCAAGCGACCCCCGTGGGGGTCGCGACCCACAGGTTGAGAACCGCTGCCTTATAGGAATGCGGCGCTGTATAAAATTACGAGAGCGATTACGATTACGATTTACGATTACAAACGACAGAACCCGAATGTCCCTTTCATATGACTGCAGCATAGCAAAGAGACCCCATAGTAATATAGCTATGAGACCCCAGTGGCGTAACAATAGGGTAGACTGGGTAGACAAAGTCTAGGGGCCCCCGAGTGTAGAGGCCCCAGAGGGCCCCCGAGTTTGCAAGACTTGTCATTTCAGCCTTGTTAGGAACTTACAGTTTACTGTAATTTGTACTTGTATCTTGTTCATATACATCAGCATTTCAGTAAATTAATAAGTAATAATACATTTCAATAAGTACCGTAGGGAGAGGGCCCCACCTTCATATTTTGTCTAGGGGCCCCCGAGTTCCTAGTTACGCCACTGTGAGACCCCATAGCATCACAACATTGAGAACCCTTAGCAGCATGACAATGAGAACATTTAACCACATGACAACGCGAACAGTTAGTAATATAACACTGAGAACACTTTGCTGCAAAGCAAAGAGAACACTTAGCCTACCAGCATAGCAATTTGAACCTTAGCAACTTAACACTGAGAACTTTAGCAACATAACAACGGGAACCCTTAGCAACATAACAATGAGAACTCGTAGCAGCATAACAACAGGAACCCTTAGCAGCATAACAACAGGAACCCTTAGCAACATAACAATGAGAACCCTTAGCAACATAACAATGAGAACCCTTAGCGACATAACAGTGCGAACCCTTAGCAACATAACAATGAGAACCCTAAGCAACATGACAATGAGAACCCTTAGCAACATAACAATGAGAACCCTTAGCAACATAACAATGAGAACCCTAAGCAACATGACAATGAGAACCCTTAGCAACATAACAATGAGAACCCTTAGCAACACAATTATGAGAATCCTTAGCAACATAACAATGAGAACCCTTAGCAACATGACAAGTAGAACCCTTAGCAACATGACAAAGAGAATCCTTAGCTACATGACAATGAGAACCCTTAGCAACATAACAATTAGAACCCTTAGCAGCATAACAATGGGACCCTTAGCAACACAACATTGAGAACCCTTAGCCACATAACAATTTGAACCTTAGCAGCATAACAATGAAAATCGTAGCAAGATGACAATGAGATCCCTTAGCAACATAACAACGGGCGCCCTAAGCGACACCTACCGAAACGATGCTGCACTGAACGTACCTTCATCGCAGGTCATCCCCGTGTAATCCGTCAGTCGACAGTCACAGACGGATCCAGCGTCGGTACTGATGCACTGGCCGCCATTCCGACAAGGATCGTGGTCTGCGCATGCGTCGTCGGTGAACAATCGCAGACCACTTCCGTCGACCATCGCCACTTCCTGTCTGGGGGTCCCGCCCCCGCCACCGCCGCATTGCGACAGCGCCAGGCCGCGGATGGATCCTCTGAAGCCGGGCTCAAAGGCGGCAGTCGCCAGCACCAAACGCCGCGTCTGGGTCCTGAGAACGGACGGCAGGCCACCGACGTAGATGAATCCCAGCTGGGCCATCATAGAAGGGTCCTCACTGGGGTTATTCACCTCCTCCGTTATGGTGTGGGCGATGGGTGAGTGAGGGACCCCGTCGATGACGATCGTAGTCGAGGGGGTCCCTCCGTGGGGTGCCCCCTCCGGGTGCAGTTCGATCGGGTGCCACTTTCCATCGCTGTACTCCCCGCCCGTCCAGAGCGACCCGGTTTCGACTCCGCTGCGGAAGCGGAGCCGCAGGGCGCCGCGAACGAGCTTGAGCTCGATGAAGTCCCGTGGTAAGGAGTCCGTGTAGAGGATGAGACCCGACGGATGCCGCGTGGAGAACTCCAGCGATAGAGATCCGTTGTTGCGGCACGGTGACCTCCACGGTGAGAAACGAGCGTAGGATCCAGGCGTTCCGTCGAGATCCAGGGAAGAGACCTGCAGACGAAAGAAGGTCATCGCCAGTAGAAACAGCTGGACACCGACTTGTGGATACATATTCCTCGTCTACAAATGTGTTAATAAGAGAAAAGAATGTCTTAAAAGACTGCAAGGTCATACTGACAACGCAGTACCATTCATTAAGTACCGAATTCAGCTTCAGCTTAATGAACGGGTGATCACAAGTCATTTACAAGAGTTTAATTTAACTGTCAGACATGCAAGCAGTGACGGCGCCAGGCAGTGTTTAATCTAGACGTCTCTGGGGGGGGGAAAGTTCCCCCCCCAGGATTGACATTTCCCCCCCAGAAAAATTTGACGAAATGATATTGGTTTTAGTTACTGTTTTCATCATTGTTTTACATGAAGTGCTATAATATACCGTGATATTATTTATTATTATAAAAAAATTATAATATGATTATAATGACATTATTTACTACTATAATATATGATACTATCATGTTAAGATGACTCTTAAAATGCAGCCATTGCAATGTGGAAATTCAAAAAGTTTCTAATGGGTCACTGAAGAAGTACAGCTATCTTGTCAAGACAACACCTTAAAATGCTGCCATTGCAATGTGGAAATTCAAAAAATTTCTAATGGGCCACTGAAAAAGTACAGCTATTGGGTTAAGACGACACATTAAAATGCTGCCATTGAAATGTGGAAATTCAAAAACTTTCTAATGGGAAACTGAAAAGGTACAGCTATTTTGTTAAGACGACACCTTAAAATGCTGCCATTGCAATGTGGAAATTCAAAAATTTTCTAATGGGCCACTGAAAAAGTACAGCTATTGTGCTAAGACGACACCTTAAAATGCTGCCATTGCAATGTGGAAATTCAAAAATTTTCTAATGGGCCACTGAAAAAGTACAGCTATTGTGCTAAGACGACACCTTAAAATGCTGTCATTGCAATGTGGAAATTCAAAAACTTTCTAATGAGCCACTGAAAAAGTACAGCTATTGTGTTAAGACGACACCTTAAAATGCTGCCATTGCAATGTGGAAATTCAAAAATTTTCTAATGGGTCACTGAAGAAGTACAGCTATCTTGTCAAGACAACACCTTAAAATGCTGCCATTGCAATGTGGAAATTCAAAAATTTTCTAATGGGCCACTGAAAAAATACAGCTATTGTGCTAAGACGACACCTTAAAATGATGCTATTGCAATGTGGAAATTCAAACATTTTCTAATGGGCCACTGAAAAAGTACAGCTATTGTGCTAAGACGACACCTTAAAATGCTGCTATTGCAATGTGGAAATTCAAAAAATTTCTAATGGGCCACTCAAAAAGTACAGGTATTTTGTGAAGATGACACCTTAAAATGCTGTCATTGCAATGTGTAAATTCAAAAAGTTTCTGATGGGGAGGGGGCACATCCCCTCCCCATAGGGGGAGGGGGCACATCTCCTCCCCATAGCCCTCCCCCTCCCGGTCTCGGCGCTACGCGCCTGTCCTTCGGACGCTCAATTGTCTCCCCCCCCAGAAACCTGAATTCCCCCCCAGAGGACGGGGACTAGATTAAACACTGGGCGCCAGGAGGACTAGAGGGGCTAATCCCCCTAAAAAAAGGTCATCCTGTGGCTAAGCCCACCTAAAAACTGAAATACACCTATGAGATTTCGAAAAATGACTAAAAAAGGTCTTCAGAAATTTTGGCGGATGAAAATGGAAAATTTCCTCCGCGAGGATTCAACCCTCCGCCCCAAACTGAAATCCTGGCGACGCCACTGCATGCAAGTCGCTCATCTGAGTCATCCCGTCCTAAATCTACAAACGCCATCTACTGAACGGAAAAATTCCGTTGAGATGACAGCTAAAAATGCTACCAGTATGCGGTGTGCAGATAAAAATTATTGTATAAAAAAAGGGAGCGTACGTTGACATTTTATCGAAGTCTTAGACCAAGTCTCAGAGCACTGAAATCATGAATAAGTTTGCTAAGATGACAGCTTGAAAAGCTACCGTTAGCCTACACGGTTACAGAGTGCAAACCAACAAAAAAACTTGGCAATTAAGAGGGGAATTACAGCGTGGAAATTTTAAAAGAATTAAACAAATTTTTAAGTCTTTAACCTCGACTTTCAGTACTGAAATGATGGACAATTTCGTTAAAATGACAACCTAAAATATAGCCATTACAGTTTGGACATAAAAAATTGCAAACAATAAGAGGGGACACTTTTGAAGCTTTAAACCATGACCTTCAACACTGAAATGATGGGCAATTTGGCTAAAATGAGAGCCTAAAGTGCCGCCATTGCAGTGCGGACTTTAAAAAAGTTTGAAGTAGGGAGGGGGCACGTCAACACGTTTCCTCACCAAACTCCTCCCCTGCTCGGTGCTCCGTGCCTCGGCGATCCTCCTTAATTTAACCACCCGTTCGTCTCCCTAACTTTGGGACCAAGTCTCCGTCCATGGAATATATGTGTGTGCGGGTGCGTGTGTGTGTGTGTGCGTGTGGGTGTGTGTGTGAGGGTTTGTGTGTGTCTGTGTGTTTGTGCGAGTGTGCATGTTGTATCATGTATACATATATATATATATATATGTGTGTGTTTTTGCAGCTGCGTATCTGTGCTCACACTGACACTGTATGGCACCCTCTTAATTATCTGTCATCCTGTGTCGCCCGTTACTTGAGAAGCGTCACCATTTTTATTCATGTCACGACACTCTTCTTCTTGCCAGCGTGTCAATTTTCTTCGTCGCATTTTTCAATTCCTTTGACTATGACGATGGCTGCCTCATTAGCGTTGATTGTTTTGCAGTTCATGTTCCCGATCCTTTAGGACGGGGGGAGAGATGGTCGTATATGGTAACAAACTGATACGAAGGCCATAAGGATGCGGGTTCGATAACCATACGGTTGAACCTGTCATCCATTACCCATGGATCGACTCAAAAGTAAGCACCAGGCAGGCTGTACAAAAGTCTGCACATAGAGTAAAATTCGACAATTGTTACACTTGTTATTTTCTATTAGTAGGCTACCATAAATGCTGAAAACGGTAAAACCGAATAAAAAGCGGAAAATCGTCTATTTTCCGAAGCTGGTAAAAGAAAGAAGAAAAACGAGAAAAACAGGAAATTAAAATAAATTTGAGGTTGTTACATCTTGAAATAAAAACCATGTTTTCACAATTTGATTTTTTTATCAGCAAAATTAATGGCACAACTTTGTTATTAAGCACTAAGTAGGCTAAAATTAATCCACAACGATTATTTTATTTCTTAACACTTTGGTTTAAAAACAAATTGAGAAATCGCAAATATTGGAAAACAATAAGTTTAAATTATAAGCACAGGTCTTTGTCCAAATAATTAATCAATGCTGACGTAAACGTAAGAATTGAAAAGTAAACTTTATTGCAAGTGTAAGAAAACGAAAAAAACAATGTAGGCCCTATCTCCGATTTATTAGACTGGCAGCCACATGTGCATCGTCGAGCCGCATATGCTGTGTTCTTCTATCATAGAAATTTATTACTTCATTAATTTCATCGAAGCCAACGCATCACGACGATGAGCGAAGAAAAGTTTATGAATATGTATGATGACAGTTTAGATTAGTTATCGCCCATTCACGTAGCCTACATGACAAGAGTTTCCGCAGCGCCTTTACACCGCACATTCGTGTAGCGAATAAAAAAATTATATTCCTCTCCACATGTATATAGGCCACTACGTACGGCCTACGAATACGTCCGCGCGCGTGCATATATAAGCTGCAGGGAGAAGATGCAGCGGACGGACGAGAGGACGAACGGACGAATGGACGGACGTCCTGTCGTCCTTAGCATAATTGATTTGGTTCAGGAGGTATGAAAATTGATGGTCTGTCTCCGAAGAGAAACCAGAAAAAGACGAGCGGTCGGTCGGTTGGTCGGTCGCTGGGTCGGTTGGTCACCTCATCTGACACAGATAGCAATTCCCTTGCACTGGACAGCACTGCGGCAGGAATGAGTGATAAGAGGACTGGAAGAGACTGTATACTGTCAACACTCACACTATAGCTATCTTTACTTACAGGTCAACTGACTCGACAGGGAATACTGCAGCGACCACACGCCTAATATATATTATATAATATATATATAATATATATATATATGATATATACAGGGTGCGCCAAGAAAAAAACCTAGGTTTTTTGCCAATTCCTGGCCAGAAGTAAGAATTTCGAAATGAAATTTTACGGGCTTATAGACAATTCATATTTACACATTATGGCCAGTTTCATCAAAATAATCTTTTTTTGCGCACCCTGTATATATATATATACGAGCGCTTGCTATAGCGCCCCTTCAAGATACAACTACTCAGAGGTGCTCCCGACAACAGCGCGGACACTGAATCGGAGTTTCACGCCAAAACACATGAGCAATTGCGAGTGAAGGCCTTGCTCAGGGTCCCTACGCGGCGGCTTGAGGTGGATTTGAACCCGCAACCTTCCGGATTCAAGACACCGGACACATCCCTACACCACAGCGTCCCCTATATTATATACGCATAGGAGTTCAACAAATGTGCGGGTGCATACTGGGAGTAGAGGGGTCGAAGTCGACATCAATATTTCTTTCCATACGTTACATAAATATGGATTGTATATAATATTATAATATAATATATATATAATATAATTCTATTTAAAATATAATACATGTATAACATATATGCAATACATAATATAATAATAAATATACAGTTGAAGAGTTGAAGAGGATGACATTTGAAATGGTGCATTGTTAAATAGCAGATATATATATATATAAATATATATATATAACAAAGCAACTTTTCAAGCAGCAAATGAAACTGCAAAACAGAAATTGGAAATAAATCTTGTCACCATGAAAGCAACAAATGAAACACCATCCTGGCAGACAGCAGTTAAAATTGCATCTTGCTGAGCAAGAGCTGAAATTGTTCTTTGGCGTCAAAAATCAGCCGAAATAGCACCTTGCCGAAATTAGAATTTTATTATCTTTTCAGTATAGCAGCCGTGGCTAAGGTGGTTTTTGCCAAGTGACAGCTGTTGAAAGTCTCTCTGACAGTACTGTTGGCAGCTAAATCTTATTGCATGCAAGATGGCTGCTGAGATAATAGAGATAGGCCTTCTACTGAGTAATATTCTAGACGTTTTTCACAATTATAACATCATACTATATCCTATTGATACAGCGCTCATTAATTAAAGAAGCGTTGTATGTAATAAGAAACAATATCTTCGCAAAGACGTGCCTAGCGCCCCCGTGTGATTCTTATAAAGCGCTTTATAAATATGCACATATTTCATAGGCTACACTGTACACACATAGGCTACATAAAGGATTGGCCAAAAATGCAATCATTGTAAATTTGCCAATAGTCTGTCCGAAAGTAAGAATATGTATTTAAGTCAAGTTTTACGGGCTTAAAGGTACTTAATATCTACATGTAACAGCCAGATTTCACCAAAATATCTGAAACAGAACACAAGTTCTATTACTTTTAGTGAGTCCGTGCACCCACTGCTTTTTTGACGATCCAAAAAAATAGCGCAACAAAAAGTAACGAAAAACAATTTTATCAAGTTACAAGACTCACATCTCAAATAATAGTGATCAAGTAAGCTTGATATTGCCAGACAATCATTGTCATTATTATATAGCAAAGAAACATGCGCCAGTGCAGCTGCACGTCAATGTGACAACATTTAGCAAGATGACTATCAAGATAGTAAATACAGAAATTTTCAGGTTAAAATTATTTGGTTTAAAACAATCAAATTGAAATTTCTAAAACAGGACAATGACCAAAGTGTCAAAGACAAGTAGACAAAAATGTGTATTCAGACACTTCATGAGCAAGGTCTTAGAGCTAAACTGCTAAAGCTATAGTCGCCACTTACTCCAATAAACAGCGAGAGCAGATAAAATTAATGCAGAGTTCTATTACGACAAACGTGTGTAGCCTAATATAAAATAACGTGAACGCATTTAACAACAAGTAACCTAGCACATTTGTCATTTATACAAAACACCATAAAGAGAGAAAAATGAGGACTGGAAACTGGAATAAACCGAATAGCCGTATAATTTTCACATTATATAGAATTACACCCTAATAGGTATAAACATAGGGCCTACATCTTGGCAGAATCGCAAAATGTTTGCTATATGGTAAGAGTTTTCTGTCCAGAGAAATCTGCAACTAATTCAACAAGCAAGTGACCGCATTTCCGCCAAAGAGACCAAAGACCGACTATACACCGGCCGACGACCGCACTGGGCAGTCCATGTAACATGTAACGAGTAATTGATGAAGCAATGTTACTTACAGCGCACAACTAAACCAGTAGATGCACTTCTAAGATGGATTGCGTCAGATGCGAAGCGCAATGAAAAAGAAGGAGGAGAAGGAAGACGAAATGGAGGTCGAGAGAGGCTGGAAAACGCGGTCGGAAACGGCCGTGGCAAGATTGAGCGAGTTTTTTAATAGTACGAATTCCATGCGATCAATCGATCACGCTCGGATTATAAGAGTTTAAAGACGGAACTTACTACTTTCATATAGATTCTTACAGCACAGAATTTGTCAGTAAGCCGGCACTTTATCTGCAATCATCAGAGTTGAACTTTGGTAAATTGTGGAGCTCGCTGAGCACCGTGAACGTTCAGTCTGTGGAAAACGAATCTTGCATCTATTGGTTTTCGATTTCACGCTTCGAAAACTACCGTTAGGCCTTAGGCTACTTCGGAAGCAATGAGTTTAGGTTTAATACGTGTAAACAAGGTTTGCGAATCATGATAGCAGCTGTATATGACTTAGGATTCAACTAAAATTGCCACAAGGTCTTCAATCTTGCGGTAGGCAGCATCTTAAAATAAGAATCAAAAGGATGAAAAAGATACAGACATATATGATCACCTTAGTTGAGAGGATAGGCCTATAATTATAATTTGTAATGTATAGGCTACGTCCTATAATTATCTCTGTTGAGGTAGATCATGACTATACTCTATAGTCATTTCCAATTTTTCATTTAATGTCAATGATATATAGGGCTCATACTTTAAAACAACTAGCTTATACATTTTTTTGCTAATTGCATTTTCATTTTCGTTCTTACTGACGAAAACTATGTTCTTACTTACATCGAATGTAATTAATTATTCGTTGTAATGTCATTTCATATCATATTCGATGATAGCGCAAAGCGCGCCTCTGCAAATATATATACTTATATAGCCTACATATCGGAAGAGACGCTATACATATTCACAGAATGAATGATCGCAGTGGATAAAAATATTTCAATGGCATAATAATCGGAAAGAAACAAAATATAAGAACCATACAGATTTTATAAACAGTTTTGAAATGTCTCATTGATAAACAGTTAAACAGCATCAAAGGCGATGATCTGCAGTACATAAAACAGTATAGTCGTGGATGAAAATAGAAACACATCTTAGGGCAAACCTTAATACCAGCGTAATCCAACTTTTATATAATTCAGACGAAAATTTATATAGCGACCCTTCAAGGACTTCAGGGCACCCAAATGGAACAGTTTGCGGCTTAGTGAGGAAGGATCCTCGCAGAGTTCCACGGTGTAGACGTACCAGTATTTCTAAGGAACGCCATTCCAGACCACGGACCACAGAGTCAACCACAGAAAAGGCTCGATTCCTCATGGTAGCAGTATAGAGCAACTGGAACTAAGTGGACTCCCTGTTCGGCAGAGCGTAGCCGCCGTAGCGGACGACGTCCTTGGATACCCAAAGTAAGGCAGCATAGCTCTCGGAGGTACATTGGGGCGAAGAAGCCCTGACGATATCACCATAATATTTATCCGATCAGGTATACCCTGAAATCTTGCTTGTTACATGCTCCACGACACCACCATATCAAAGATGATTAGTGTCGCCCTCCTCCTTTATCCAGGCTTGGGACTGGCACTGGCAGAGAACAACCAGTGGAGTAGTACCCCGAATTCGATACACTGCAGGCGAATATGGAGCCGATGAAACACCTGCATGCGGCATATAATTGGAGACGTGACCATTATTAAGGAATTTCCCAATGATGCACGCATGCAGCAGCAGAGCGCAACCCCCGGTCCAGACAATTATTAAGCCATTCTGCTGGATTGAGGCAAAAGCAGAGAGAGAAGAGCAATTATAGTCGATGCGAGGTGTAACGAATGAATGCACTAAAGTAAGAGTAGCAGCAGAAGTTAGAGATAATATTATAACATAATATAAGTAGCCTACATCGAGCGAATAATAAAGGATTTCTTATGCAGTATAATAGCCAGTGCCCAGTGCCATAGTTCGCGGCAGGTCATATTTAGACAGTCTGACTATTTTACTCTTGACCTGTTTTATGACATGTCAAAAGTCTTTGATATCGTCTTTATAGTTAATTAGGTTTACTTCGAGCTGCTGAATGCATGTTACTCATATGATACTGACGCGACCTCCTGAAATTGAATATAGCTGCGCCCCACAAAATAATTGAGTCGTTGTGAGTGAAGGACTTGCTGATGGTCCTTATAATAGTAACAGTCTCAGTGGGACGAGAACCGGGTCGTCCGAGTTGCAGTAGAAGACGTCTGAAACTCCCCCTACCATTAGCAAACAAGTTAAACATAGCAATATATTATCGTCAACAACATTCGTCTGAAGTCATAGCCTCTGGGAGTCGACCAAATTGCGCAATATCTACTTGTATCCTAGTAAACTTCCTTTTCACACATAATCGTAATCGTAATCGTAATCTCGAAACTTCTACAGCGCCCACAAAAGCCAAGTCGCGGGAACCAGCTTATTCACAGGCGCTCAATCAAAACAAAATCGATAGGCAGCGGGTCAAGTCCGGAGAGTGTTATACATGCATGCACGCAGAGGCTTATATAGATATCCCTATACATGGCGGGCGCAACTGGAACCAAGTGAAATGCAGGAAATCAGAAATGAGCCAAAACTCACGTCTGGAGAAGAAAAATCGAACCGGGCGGCATATTACCATTCTCTAACCGATTTCGTAAGCCGGTCAGAGGAATAGAATGATTACATTGTGGAAGAAGCGAAGACCATAGGGGGAGAGGGTAGTTGATGTTAGCAGTTATTGGTGAAGCTGTAGGCTATTAGCTTCACCAACAACTGCTAAAGAACCAACGGAAAAATCTTAAGAATCTAATGACGACACTAACCCTAATACTAAGCCTAACCGACCCTGAGGACGCAAAAATCTGAAGAATCTAATGACGACACTAACCCTAACACTAACCCTAACCGACCCTCACGACGCGAAACCTTACCCTATACGCGAACGACACCATGCTTAAATTTACCTATAAAGAGCCGTAAAGTGACACATAATTACCTGTCCAAATGTTCCTCCATACGTAGGGTAATTATTTGCAAGAAATTTGAAACGTTTTACATTGCAATTCGTGTAAAATCGTGAGAGCCTGCCGACGCGCACGTGTTGTTGACAGTTTAGAAGGGATGGTCAGAAATTGTACTCCACAACCTTCTCCCCCCTATATGGTCTTCGCGTCTTCCACAATGTAATCATTGTATTCCTCTATAGCCGGCTTACGAAATCGGTTAGAGAATGCTAATAAGCGGCCGGTCAGAGAGATGAAGGAGGGAGTGAACCCGGTTGTTTATAGGTGGGAATAGAAGCCCCCGCATGCATAGACGTATACCCGTGCAAACGTCTACGGTTTTCGGGCGCAATGGCAGACCAGTATAGCGGGTTTAACAGTTACTCAGGGCCGTATATCTGTTTCTAGATGTGGGGAGGGAAAATTCCCAATCGGATTTGTGCGAACTATATAAAATTCTATATGTCGCATCATAAATTCCTCCCGCTTTGTATAGACTCATCAATGAAGAAGAGATTTTATCTTTCAAAAGGTACATTAATTTTACACCTCTTGAAGCTTCGTATACAGCTTTTAATCCCACATACCAAGTGTTCAAGTATCCACGATTCGGGTTCGTGCAATGTGCAGTCGCATATACAGCTTGCCGACCACAACATTTGTAAGACACCAGAGAAAAATGTGGGGAGGGAATTCCTTCACGTTCCCTCCCCAGGTTTAAAAGTGGGGAGGGAATTCCCTCATTTCCCTCCCGGGATTTACGGCCCTGGTTTCACTTATGCATTGTTAGTTTGAAGAGGACTTCTCAGAGCGAGATTTAGAGGCTGTTGACGTGTCCTGTAACCCGTACGAAAGGGATGTCTTTAGTTGTCTCATTTGTATTCGGGAGCTCAGACCGAAATAGCATCGATCCTCCTCTGATGTCGTCATTCGACAACAGTTTATCGTATTAAACGAACCGGGTTATTAACCGACTGCAAATACTCTTACAGCATATTATAAACAAGACCCACATACGCCGTTGTCGCAATCATGTCTGCAATCACGTCTTCGGTAAGTCTGCCACGTTAGTGCTATGCATAGGGCCTGTATCTGTGTATTTGTCCATGTCCGTCTGTGCATTTGTCTATGTCCGTCTGTATGTTTGTCCATGTCCGACTGTCAGTTTGCATTTGTTACCGTCCGTCTCTCTGTGTCCGTTTTCAATTTTTCATTTCCATCCGCCTAAAATTTCTGACGAAATCTTGTGGGAATGTTCCTTTTTCATCCGCCAAAACTTCAGTTTTACATCGAAACTTGAGTTTTACACATGGGCGGAGTTTAGTTTCCGTTCTTGGAGGGGCTAACTTATGAGTCTGCGCCTTCTTGGGGGGCTAAGTCCAGGAAAATATACCTTTTACATGTTAAAAAACTGAATGTGGGTCTTCTTGGGGGGGGGGGGGCTTAGCCCCCCTAGCCCCTGGTAAACTCCGCCCATGGTTTTACATGTAACAAAAACCGGATAGCCTTTTTAGTGGACTTAGCCCCCGGGTGTTCTTATTTAGGGGAGCTTAGCCCCTAGTCCCCTGTCGCCGCCGCTGAACGTGAGGGTGCATTGAAAAAACGATTCTATGCGTAATACATGGATGGTTCCAGTTGTTGACTTGTTTCTTGCGCATGAGAAAATAATCCAATCAGAAAAGACTCAAACAGTATTTAAAGATGGGATAGGAAAGAAGACTGCGCGCATATATAGAACACACATCTCACGTCACCATGCAGAAACACGCGAGATTTCATTCACAGCTATAAATGAATCATCATTCGCCGCCTACTCCACCAATGGGAGTGTCACACAGTGAGTTGATGTCATTTCCTCAACGGATCCAATCCTCAGCCACAGTGATAGCCATGCTCGGGGAGGGGACGTTCCCCCGGAATGAATTCCCCTCCGGTAAAAATTGCGAGCTGTTGCATACATGTAAATACGTACAATTTCCACACACAACCCAGAAAAACTACATGTGTGACGATTCCCCATCTCCCAAAAAAATTCGACCGGCCTTGGTATATTTTTATCAGATTTTGACCGAAAGACAAAAAGGTTTAAAAATGGGCGATCACAATGGGTCGTTTACAGCTCAGCGGCCAGTTGCCGACCGCCAAAACGGATATTTTCCCCGCCCCACCTATAAAACCCAAATCCCCCCCCCCAGAGCAGGGGACTGGATTAAACACTGCATGTCCTGATCCATACCCCCACCTAAGTCTTTCTGTATTATCCTGATCCAGGTAGTTCTAGGTCTTCTTCTAAGGCGCTTCCAATAAAGCATAAATCAAATCATTTTTTATTTTTCCCAGAATAAAACATAACGTACAAAAATAATGTAGCACAATTACAAATGAGTCGACAACCAATGTGATAACAGAAAATGATCAATGTAGACTGTATGACTATGCATGGAAAACAATGGGAACAATCAATAACTTACATAATAAAATTCTTTTATTTATCCCATTGAATGAGAATGGTAAATTGAAATCAACAGCATACCTGTGAAGGCAACATTGTAGCAGCAGCCGGCAAACGAATTTGCCCGAGTAATTATTTCTGTATTCGCTTCAGGCCATTCATATAATTATATTCCACAAGGAGTTCCTGAATATCGCAATGATTTTACACAAACTTCCCAAGCGTTGACACGGTAAGTACTCGTCTAACTTCGATCCATATTATTTGCCGTAGAAAAGAAAGGCGATAACTTTGCGATCGACGCATGCTGCTCTTTGCTGTTTACTACACGAAACGGTCGATTGAAACAAGCAGAATGCTCTAAGAAAATCCGAGAGTAAAATAGTCCGCTTGTCACACACGTGTATGCGGTCGCTGATCGAACTCTTTTGTTTATCCTTTGAAAATACGAATGCATCGCTGCCTTCAATTGACTGTTTCGTATCTGAAAAGGAATAATTTACATTCTACACTGAAGTGTGAAGAGTGTTTCATTGAAAAATTAATGCCTCAAATGTTTAATTAAACAACATCCCATCCGAAACAGCAAACTCTAAAAAATCTCAGCAAGAAAATATCCAGTTGTTTTGTTGTCAATTGATCATCGTATACGCACCCTGAACCACCTCGTATACATCGTGTGTACCCAGTGTCCTGTCAGCTATTGGCCACGGTCCAACAACCCCCAAAAGGCTTGTTGTTGTTTGCTGTGCACTCTCTAAAGTGCCTAATTTGCAGGTGCACAGCTGAAAACTAACCATTCAGTGCCTACAGTTATATCCTAAACCAACAATACCAAGTAGGGCTATTCGCCACAGTTAGATAGAAACAGTTCCAACCTGTAGGCCTAGGCCTAAGTCCACTTTGTAGCAGTTATGACGAAAGTATTCAACAACCTTTCTCGTCTGCAGGAGTTGAGACTTCTAATCTCATAGAGACTTCAACACAAGCAGAACCTTCGTTGTCTACGTGTGACGCGATCAATATCCCGCTCGTCCACCAAACAATACAAACCCAATATTCGTCCCAGACGATGCTTACATTTCTAAGACTCTCTTGCCAATCTAATCAAACGTCATTTCAATGGAATTAGACATAGAAGTCTAGTCTCATGGACATAATAAAAACACTACATCATAACGGTATAGTCAAGTTGTATGCTGATAAAGCGAAAGCTCTCAAACTGATGCTTTGGATATATAATAACGACGCTATATATAACATGTATATGTAGATTGTAGATTATATGCATTGTATATAATCAGTATATATACTGATATATTGTATTGCATTGTATTTATAAATTTATAAAACGCCTCTCACAGTGCACACCAATCAGAGGCCTACTGTCAAAACAAACAAAGGATATCGAGAGTAGAATACTGGTTTTTGAGAGAAAATGCTATAGGAGGATTATGAGAATAGGGTGTATGACAAAGAAAGTACAACTAACGTAGAACTGTGTACGATCGGAGACGCTACACCTCAAGAAAAACATGATGCAGAGGATAATACGGAGAAAAAAAACTGCAGGTCTGTTCGGTCACATAATTATACCGAACGAGTAAAGATAGGAAGATCAAGACATTGGTTTTTGCAATGATGTGCGGACGAAACAAAAGAGGGTGTCCTAGTAGAGAATGGGCGGATAATTTAACACACTGGTGTGGATCATCACTGCACGAGCCGAGCCATATCGCACTGGAAAGGGAACAGTGGAGGAACACGGTGAAATGGTGCCAGACACCTATAATGGGCGATGAGCCAACGGTTTAGGATGATGATGATGATGATGATGATGATGATGATGATGATGATGATGATGATGATGATGATGATGATGATGATGATGATGATGATGATGACGATGACGATGACGATGACGATGACGATGACGATGACGATGACGATGACGACGACGACGACGACGACGATGATGGTGATGATGATGATGGTGATGGTGATGGTGACGATGACGACGACGACGTTCAGACAACACTAGGGACTATACTTATAATTTCTAATCAAATCTAATCTGACATAATATATAATATTATATTATTATAGATTGAACTTTTCGCTACAAAATAATTAATCAGTGTTTAATAATAAAATTATATGATTAGTATATCTACATAATTATAGTGCCTACATTTTATGGCGTCGTTATTATACATGTATATCCACAACATCAGTCAACGGTCGCATCAAGTGAAATCGCAATCAAAGATCTGCTGGAGAAGTCGGTTTGCCGTTGGACGATATACTTGATACTTGACGACGATACTTGATACTTGATACTTGATACCTGACCACGATACTTGATACTTGACGACGATACTTGATACTTGACCACGATACTTGATACTTGACGACGATACTTGATACTTGACGACGATACTTGATGACGGTACTTGATGCTTGACGACGATACTTGATACTTGACGACGATACTTGATACTTGAAGACGATACTTGATGACGATACTTGATGACGATACTTGATGCTTTACGACGATATTTGATACTTGACGACGATACTTGATACTTGACGACGATACTTGATACTTGACGACGATACTTGATACTTGACGACGATACTTGATGACGGTACTTGATGCTTGACGACGATACTTGATACTTGACGACGATACTTGATACTTGAAGACGGTACTTGATGACGATACTTGATGACGATACTTGATACTTGAAGACGATACTTGATGACGATACTTGATGACGATACTTGATACTTGACGACGATACTTGATACTTGACGACGATACTTGATACTTGACGACGATACTTGATACTTGACGACGATACTTGATACTTGACGACGATACTTGATGCTTGACGACGACGCTATACATATAGCAGACGCGATCTGCAGCAGCCGCGAAACATTAGACGGCGCTGTGTGTTCGGTCATGCATCGACGATCGAAAGGAGGACAAGTGCATGCTGGGAATCACGGGGACCAACGACGTCGCAAGTGTGCACCGTTGAATTGCTAATCCAGGACAACGACGACTTCTGTCGTCTATAGCGTTGTTCACAGCTCAACTCCCAATCGCATGCATTGCACACGACTCAGATATCAGCCAACGTTCTTGTGTGGATTGATCTTGGATATATCAGACGATGTGTAGACGCTGCATGGACGCACATGACTTTGTGTTGTGTTTTTGAGTAGGTGTGTGTGTGTGTATTTTTGTGGTGTTGGCGCGCGTGTGTTGTGTGTGTGTTGTGTGTGTAAGCGCGGGTCTGTGGGTGTGTGTGGTGCGTGTAGTGTTTGTGTGCGTGTGTGTGTGGTGTTTTGTGTGTATTTGGTGTCAAATGTGTAGTGTAGAAGTGCGTGTATGTGCGTTTGGGTGTTTGCGTGTGCAGTGTGTTGGTGTAAGTGGGGGCGACAATCTTCACCTTAGATTCATATTTTGGTGTGATCGTCCACGCGTTACAAATTTCATCATCATCATCAGGAACCATGGGCTCAGCGCCCGTAGGTATCCACTGCCATCTTCATCAAGCTCCTCCATCGACCTCTGTCCATCGCCGCGTGACTCAGCTCTTGGAGTGATGCTCTCCCCCACCTGGTGATGTCGTCCAGCCACTCCCTATGCGGTCTCCCTCTTTAAGAGTTACAAATTTACTTAATAATAATTAATTAATACTGGGAATAATTATTAATACTATAACGATAATTACGATGATAATGACGATGATGACGACGACGACGATGATGATGATGATGATGATGATGAGGAGGAGGAGGAGGAGGAGGAGGAGAAGGAGGAGGAGGAGGAAGAGGAGGATAGAGATGGTATTAGAAGGAGTAATAATAATGTCCTGGGTATGACGTTAAACTGCAGCCCGTCCTGGGTATGACGTTAAACTGCAGCCCGTCCTGGGTATGACGTTAAACTGCAGTCGGCAGGTCTTGGGCATGACGTGAATCTGCATCCGGCTATGGGTTAGCCTAAAACAACCCCCTGCTCCTGCAGGGTATGGGACGAGGTGGTATGGCGGTATGTTCTCGAATCTACCTCAAGCCACTGCGTAGCGACCTTGGACAAGTTGCTCACCCATAGTTGTCTCGGAGGAAGGCAATGGCAAACCACCTCTGTATCCTGCCAAGAAAACCATCATGGCGAGAGGCGAAAGTCGCTTGTCATGGTGGTCGCTAGGGCTATACGAGCCGAAAGCACTAACTAACTAACTAATAATAATAATAATGGTATATATGTGATCATCTACTAGAGTCAGCTGAAGGAACGAAGAAATTCTACACATGGTGGGAGAGAAAAGGTCGATGCTGCAGGGGACAATACGAGGACGGCAGAGATTATACTGAATTGGTACCATCAAGGATTGCATGGAGACTCAATAGTAGCAGAAAAAAAACGAATGGAGTGGAGAAAGACAGGAGGAAGACCAAGAACGATGCTACTGAACTGGATGATGACGAAGGAAGAGTTAAAAAGAGATGAGTAGCGTCGTTGGACATGAGGACAGAGAACGAAAGGGGAAGGGGAAGGGGAAGGGAAGGGAAGGGGAAGGGGAAGGGGAAGGGAAGGGAAGGGGAAGGGGAAGGGGAAGGGAAGGGAAGGGGAAGGGGAAGGGGAAGGGGAAGGGGAAGGGGAAGGGGAAGGGGAAGGGGAAGGGGAAGGGGAAGGGGAAGGGGAAGGGGAAGGGGAAGGGGAAGGGGAAGGGGAAGGGGAAGGGGAAGGGGAAGAGGAGGAAGAGGAGAAAGAGAAGGAAGAGGAAGAATAAGAGGAAGAAGAAGAAGAAGAAGAAGAAGAAGAAGAAGAAGAAGAAGAAGAAGAAGAAGAGGAGGAGGAGAAGGAGGAGCAGGAGGAGGAGGAGGAGGAAGAGGAAGAGGAGGAGGAAAAAGAAGAAGAAGAATAAGGAGAAGAAGAAGAAGAAGAGGAAGAGGAAGAGAAGGAGGACAAAGAAGAAGAAGAAGAAGAGGAGGAGGAGGAAGAAGAAGAAGAAGAAGAAGAAGAAGAAGAGCAAACTCAACTAACTTAAATAACCAACAGTTCGAGAATAATAATATTCAAATCATACAACCCACCTTAAAGTGAAGTATAGCATACAATCCTGTCATAGTCGAATCATTTCACACCTATCTCTATATACATGTATCTGCGGTTCATACGGCTGATGTCTCTACGCCATTATATCCGCAACGCAGATTCTGTTGCATCCATGTCTGCATTACAGAACATAATTTCTCCACTTCTTACATATTCGATTCTTTCTTGAGTACCACACGCGACGCTACTTCATCTTTCATTTCCGGTGCGGGTGCGAATACAGCGATTCACTTCCGGTATGCGCAAATTTTCATTTCCGGCGATCAACCGCTGTAAACAGTCGCACATCATCTATAGTGCAGCAGCAGCAGCAGCAGCAAGCGAGTATACAGCGACTGCAGACGCTGAGAGAGTCGTCCGCATCCCGTGCTAGCATCTCGGAACCGATGGTTGCGCCAGAGGCGGTTGCTGATGATGGTGGTGATGGTGGTGATGATGATGATGATGATGATGATGATGACGGTGGTGATGATGCTGATGATGACTGTGATGGGGAGCAAACGATCTCAAGCAGTTGAAGCTGGATTTAGAATAAACATATATATATAATTATGTATATATATAATCCATAATTATGTATATATAATTCATAATTAGGCCTATATATATAATCCATAATTATATATATATATATAATCCATAATTATATATTTAATCCATAATTATGTATATATAATCCATAATTATATATATATATATAATCCATAATTATATATTTAATCCATAATTATGTATATATAATCCATAATTATATATATATATATAATCCATAATTATGTACATGTATGTATATGTAGTGACTTTTCTTCGGTCGCGTTCTAAGTGACGATTAAGCTAAGTATTGCTCGTCCGACATATAAAATGCAGAGGCAGGCCAACATACAGAACTTGTTTGCCTCCTTGCTGACACTGTGAGTCTTTCTGCATCTCTTGTTCTGTCTCATGCTCCTCCTAATTCCTCAACCCTCTATTGGTGCTGTTTCACTTGTAATCATTACTCGATCAGTTTCAACTCTGGCTTCACGCTCTTTCTATCCTTTCTCATTAAGTTGTTTTCCATATCATCTTCGTCCTCGTTGTTCAGCTCCAATCCTTTACTTTGCCGCTTTCCCTCTTTCTATCCTCCCTCCCTCTCCCTCCCTCTCCCTCCCTTTCCCTCTCTCTCCCTCCCTCTCTCTCTCCCTTTCCCTCTCCCTCTCTCCCCCTCTCTCCCTCCCTCTCCCTCCCTGTCTCTCCCTCTCTCTCTTCCTCTCTCTCTCCCTCTCTCCGTCTCTCTATCTATCTATATATCTGTCTCTCTCTCTCTCTCTACATCTCTCTCTCTCTCTCTCTCTCTCTCTCTCTCTACATCTCTCTCTCTCTCTCTCTCTCTCTCTCTCTCTCTCTCTCTCTCTCTCTCTCTCTCTCTCTCTCTCTATCTATCTATCTATCTATCTATCTATCTCAGTCTCTCTCTCTCTATCTTACCACTCTCTCTGTCTGTCTCTCCGTCTCTCTATCTATTCTTCTGCAGCACTGTTTCCGTCACCTGACTCACCTCCTCACGAGGCTTCTTTTAGGGAATCTTTATAACTGCACATCCCATTCTTTCCATTCCCATCCTCCATGGTAAACGTCTCCCAATCGAATGACAATTACCATAAATTTTGTACTATTTTTTAACAGCACAGTCGTATACGAACAGCACAAATCCGTTTAGAACTGCACGTTTTGTGCAGAAATGCATGCTGAAAACTCAATTCTTCTTCTTCCATATGCCTTCCTCCTCCTTCTATAATTATATCCTTCTATCCTTCTCCAGGCGGTGCCTTCCACTTCGATTCCTTCTCCATAGCAACGCATCAGAAACGGACAATCACTATATACAGGAAAAAGATCTGCTGGAAAGAGGATGAAAATGAGACGAAAGACGAGAATAAAAGGACGGGGCGGCACCTCGCGGACAGAAACTGCGTCTTCTTTTTCTCCGAAGGGTCGTTGACTTGTACGACATTCTAACTCTGTCTCAATTTTATGTCCACGACTATCATCATCTGCGACTTTTAGAAATAAAACTCTTTCGGGACGCAGATAAAAATCGGATGCACACATAGTGCGAAATAAGTGCAAAAAGATAGGCCTAACCAACTATATAAACAAGCGGTAAAATGTCTTACCCAGGTTTCAATACGTTTTTGTCACAATATTCATTCAATCATTCATTCGAGTATCTATAGCGCCTCTTCAAGGAAACTACTCAGAGGCGCAAATAACCTGCAACTTACAAGTTCAGCAAATTGTCTGAACAAAACTGTTACGTAACTGCAGCAATTTACCAATGTGTTTAACAATAAAAAAAATTACACAATATCATATCGAATTTTCCGGTAAAATCGTTTGCAGTTAGTATTCATCAATCAATCAATCAGCTTATAATGTAGGCCTAAACTATCCGCTAAAACACGATTTCTTGTAATCCGCCATGGTTCAAGAGTAGGCCTAGCGTCCATATAGGAGTAAATGGACAAATCAAAATTAATCATCGTCCTCTTGCTGTGCGCAACAGCACCAGGGTTTCTCAACAAGCAGTTGTTTTTTCTGATGCCCAGAAGCTGCTAGGCCTACAGTGGCCTATCATGCAATAATCTTCGCCATATAGAGCCATACAGTGTTGCTATAAGAACAACTTATTACTCAAAAGTTCATGCAAATAATAAAGTATTATGGCCTCATATAAAACTTGCCAAACTGAAACTTAAAAGCGATACGTTCACCAACAGTTTTCTCCCCGTTTTCATGATAATCTGTGGAGTTTCTCCCTCCAACCCTCCTCCAACCCTACTCCTCCTCCATGATACTTCTTGTATCATCTGTAATTGTAATTATAGGCAGAAACTTCTACTGCACAGTGCATCAACCTAGAGCACACCAGGAACAAACTGTAATAAGGAAGTCAATAACAGGAAGATTAGATCGCAATCAGTCAGTCAGCCATCCAGTCAATCCTTCAATCAGTCAGTCAGTCAGTCAGTCAGTCCGTCAGTTATTCAGTCAGTCAGTCAGTCAGTCAGTCAGTCAGTCATTCATTCAATCAGTCAGTCAGTCAGTCAGTCAGTCAGTCATTCATCAGGCAGTCAATCGGTCAGCCAGTTAGTCAATCAGTCAATCAATCAATCAATCAACTAGTCAGTCACTCAATCAAATAGTAAGTGAATCAATCACTAGTCATCAAGTCAGTCAATCAATCAAGCAAGCAATCAGTCAACTAACCAACCAATAATCAATCCGCTTATTCGATT
>OX457051.1:13238513-13260795 GCA_949752735.1 Lumbricus terrestris | reverse complement strand
ATACAGAGGTGTGACAGATTTTCCAGGACTGTTATATCTCTATACAGACTATACACAAGCATGTATAGATTATTGTATACACGAACAAATAAGGCCAATTCTATCTTTTTTAGTGTTGCAGGAAAAGTAGGCTTGCTGCTTGGCCGCATTCCTAAATATGCCCATTGCCCCCGTCTCTGCTTATATGCGTGACGTTCTTCACTGGCCTCCCCTGTTTCACAGTGCATCTCCTACCGAGTTGCTGCACTTGTTTGTCGATGCCTTCTTGATTGTGCTCCATCATACCTTTGTTGACCTGTCTCCGACCTTGCAGCCCGTCGAGCTCTTCGCTCTGCGACAACGGGGGAGCTTTTGGTTCCTCGAGCTCGCACTTCTACAACACAGCGCCGAGCCCTTTCCTATTGTGGGTCACACTATCTGGAATGGCCTCCCACTAACCTTGCGACTTACGCATATGTAGACAAATTCACCCTGCTTTTTGTAAGGTGCTCAAATCTTATTTTTTAGCTGTGGCTGGGCTGGGAGCTCCTCTGAGTAGGTTTCTTGAAGCGGCGCTATATAAATTATCGAAATGAATGAATGAATGAATAATCTACTTCCTCGAAATCTGGATCCACCATCAGCCTGCGTGTGTCATGGTCTCAGTTCATTTCAATCTTTAGCGCACCATTGTAGAATATAAGTCTACACGTTTACACACTCACGAGTTATCTGCTTGGGATGAAAAGATTTATATAGGGAAAGAGAAAACCAAAACAGCAATGACTCTGTTCACTGTTCAGTGTATTTTTCCTTAATTTACATCATCGAAACTAATTTACTACAAATCAGATTAGGCAAAGAAAGGACTTTCATTTATAGGGTCATTCTTCCAACTTCCTATTAGTTAGTCATTCATTCAGTCATTCAGTAAGTCTTTTAGTTGGTCATTAATTAAGTCATTTATCCAGTCATTTAATCAGTCACTTAGTCAGTAGTTCGGTCAGCCGTTCAATCTGTTTTAGTGATTCATTCAGTCATTTATTCGGTCATTTAAAAAGTCGATCAGGAAGTCATTCAGTCGTTGATTCAATAAGTTTCAGTCCGTCATTCAGTCAGTCATTCAGTCAGTCATTCAGTCAGTTAATTCAGTCAGTCAGTCTCTAAGTCATTCAATCAGTTAGTCATTCAGTCATTCATTCCTTAAGTTTTAGTCCACATTCAGTCAGTCAGATATTCAGCAAGTCATTTAATCATTCAGTCAGTCATTCAGCCAGTCATTCAGTCAGTCAGTCTCTAAGTCATTCAATCAGTTAATTCAGTAAAGTTTAGTTGGTCATTCAGTCAGTCATTCAGTCAGCCCAACTATTACATCATTTGAGGTGCATATATATTTGTATGTATGTATGTATATATATACATGTATATATATATATATATATATATATACAGCTGAAGCTGAACTTGGCTCTTTACTGACTTCACAGTTTCTTGTTCACCATAGAAGCGCTTTCAAAAACTCATCGATACTTTGAAGAAGTCTAAAAAACGCACACCCAGACTTTACGCTCAGACGGACATATGCGAGCAGTACACTGTGCATGGCAGGTCGTCAGCGCAGCATAAAAATATGCGTCAATATAAAACCGGTTCCGTTATATACATCGTGTGGTATCGGTCTCATTTGATTTTCGAGGGGTCAACAGGGGGTCCCGTCTTCCCCCATAAGACCCGACGGTCGCATTCTCTTCGCTCGGACTCGGCCTAGATGGCATTGAGGCGACGCATAAAGAACGCTTGATATCACGTTGCGTGTCTGAATCGGAGGAGAGACTGCATGGGAAGGCGAGAACAGGACAGAGAGAGAGAGAGAGAGAGAGAGAGAGAGAGAGAGAGAGAGAGAGAGAGAGAGAGAGAGAGAGAGAGAGAGAGAGAGAGAGAGAGAGAGAGAGAGAGAGAGAGAGAGAGAGAGAGAGAGAGAGAGTGAACAGCGACGAGTCAAAACATGGACAACAACAGACGGAAGATAGAACACACACGCACACCTACAGACACACACACACACACACGCACACGTACATGTAGACAGACAGAAAAAGAGGTGTAAACGTAAACACAGGAGTAGACGGGTAGAGAGATTAAAGAGGAACAAAAACAAAGAGATGAGCAAGCGGGCAGACAGACAGACAGACATAACAAGGGACGAATACAAAGACGGGTGAAAAAAAACCAGACAGACAAACAGACAGGAAGACACGCGGGCGGGCAGACATATAGAGACATACATACATACATACAAGCAAACGGACAGACAGACAAGAGAGACGCACATAACAAGAAACGAATACAAAGGCAGGCGCACACAGACAGACAGACATACAGACAGACAGACATAACGAGGAACGAATACAAAGGCAGGTGCACACAGACAAACATACAGACAGACAGACAGACGGGCGGGCAAAAATAGAGACAAATATATACAGACATGCACATATATATGTAGACAGACAGACAGACATGCAGACAGACAAACGAGCACACAGACAGACGGCATGGTTGTCAAGCACAGAAAAATAACCCGGTAGAAGTCGAACGCAGAATAACCCGATATAATACAACCCCCTCCACACACACCGAAGCATCATCGTCCACGGGTAGAGCAGGGAGTGGCGCCTGGACCGCAGTCTCCTTGCTCCGTATTTCATACACCCACAGTGACCCACGGACTCCTGCGACAAATCCGCAACTGATTTATGCTCAAGACAGATTCCGATGCAGCGAGGTACTCGAATCGTATGTATATGTATGTATGTATATATATATGTATATAATACTATATATACTATATAATATATGTATATATTCTATATAATCGTATATGTATATACGGACGAGATTCAATGACGTTTCGATCGGTCTAATTCAGCTAACGCCCGACTCATCAGGGACAGACAGAGAGACACAGAGACAAAGAGACAGGCAGACAGGCAGAGGGCGAGAGAGAGGGAAAGGGAGAGGAACAGGGGAGGGACAAGAACAGGGATTGGGATAGGGATAGGGACAGGGACAGGGAGAGGAAGAGGATGACGGACAGGGACAGTGAGAGGGACATGGAGAGTGATAAAGGAGAGGGAAAGAGAGGGACAGGGACAAGGAGAGACGGAAGAGGGAGAGGAAGAGGATGACGGACAGGGACAGAGAGGGACAGGGAGCGGGACAGGGAGAGGGACAGGAAGAGGGACAGGGAGAGGGACAGGAAGAGGGACAGGGAGAGGGACAGGAAGAGGGACAGGGAGATGGACAGGAAGAGAGACAAGGAAGAGGTAGAGAGAGATGGAGAGGGAGAGAGATAAGGAGAGGGACCAGTGGACCCACCAGGATCTCTCCGGGGACTCCGCTCCACTCCGGCTCTATCAACAAACCGGATAATCTCCATCTCCGGCCGACGACACGGACGCAGTTCCCGTTGCCTAGGTGGAGCCACGATCGGCTTAAACGCGACACTCGTTATACGGTAACCACCACCTACCCCCCGCCCCAACCCCACCCCAACCCCACCCACCCCACCCCCGTCTCAGATCCCAATGCGTGTCCGCCTGGCGCCAAATCAGGTTTACAACGCAGTCGAATCGGACGCAAAACTTCTGATTCGCGGACATTTAATCAATTGTTACACGAGTCAGTCGTGCTCAGTCAAAGCGATATTCAATTTCCACTTGCTCTCCTGAAATAATATCCGACTAATAAATAATTTCCAACTGCCTCTTTTTCTCATAGACTTAGTCTATAGATTCAACTCACTTTCTTTCTTCTCATAACACACATCTTCGTCTGTTATTCTCCGATCAGTGTCTAATCTAGACATCTCCAGATGGGGCGGGGGAAGGGCGGGAGTTCCCCCCCAGAAATGAACGTGACCCTACCGGTACCGTATCTGAATTTGAACGCTGTGGGAGAGGGAAAGAGTGCACATGTGACTCACTCTTCTCCGTTTCCGGTCCGTTGTAGTATCTTTCATATTTTCTTCTGCAGGGTCTTTCTCTTGCTTTTCCCTCATCTTCCTCCTCTTTCTTCTCCTCCTATTCATCTAGTCCTTCTTCTTCCTCCTCATCCTCTTCCTCCTTCTCCTTCTCCTCCTCCTCTTCCTCCCTCTCCCCCTCCTCCTCCTTCTCTGCTTCTCCTATTCTTCTACTTCTTCCTCCTCATCGTCCTCTTCCACCTTCTCCTCCTTCTCCTCTTCCCCTTGTCCTCCTCCTCTTCCTCCTCTTCCTCCCCTCTCTTCCCCCTCCTCCTCTTCCTCCTCCTCCTATTCATCTACTTCTTCCTCCTCCTCGTCCTCTCTCACCTTCTCCTCCTCCTCCTTCTCATCCTTCTCCTCCTCCACTTCCTCCTCTTCCTCCCCTCTCTTCCACCTCCTCCTCTTCTTCCTTCTCCTATAATAATTCATCTACTTCTTCTTGCCCCTCCACATCCTCCGCCTCTTCTTCATCCGCCTGGCGTCAAATCAAGTTTACAACGAAGTTGAATCGGGCGCAAAACTTCTGATTCGCGGACATTCAATGAAACGTTACACGCATCAATCGTGCTCAGTGAAAGCAACATTCAATTTCTACTTCCTGTTTCTGTACACATCGCCATTCAGCTTCACTTTGTTCCGCCCCCGATTTTCATCAACGAAATCTTTCTCTGTCGTATACTCCTGTTCAGTGGTTAAAGTGGTTTGGGTGAGCAGTGGGAACGCTGATGAAGAGTTAGTTGGAACGTGTTTTCAGGGTTTTTCAGGGTTCTATGTATGGTGAGCAGTGGGAACGCAAGCCAAGAGCTTCGAGAGCAGTGGGAACGCCGTTCCCACGCGTTCCCACCCAATTTAAACCCTGCTCCTGATCTATTTAATCTTTTCCGAGTTTGATCAGTGTTGGAGAGAAGGAAGGGATTGGTTCTTATAGGGTTCACGGCTCTTGGCGTGGAGAGTACGGGTCATCTCCCTCCCTCAGAGTTGCTAAGCTTGATGCCTGAACATTGTATAGTGATGATTATTGTTATAGATCTATGTGTTATAAAACTAATAATAATGATACAGGAAAAGCAGATGAGGAGGAGGAGGAGGAGGAGAAGGATGAAGATAAGGAGGAGAAAATATGGAGGAGGAACAAGAGAAGGAGGAGTATGGGCAGGAGGAGGAGGAGTAGGAAGAGGAGTAGGAGGAGGGGAGGGGAAGAGGAGGAGTAGGAGGAGGCGAGGGAAGAGTAAGAGTAGGAGGAAAAGAAGAAGTAGCAGGAGGAGGAGTAGGAGAATATGTGGAAGGAGGAGGAGAAGAAGGAGGTGTATGAGGAGGAGGAGTAAGAGGAGACGGAGGAAACGTGGAAGAGGAGAAGGAAGAGGAGTAGCAGGACGAACAGGAGCAGGAGTAATAGGAGCAGGAAGAGGAGGACAAATGCACTTCGTCTAGTTCTCCTGTAATAACCGATCTCTAGCTTTAGGCTTCTCTTAATTCTTATGATCCCTCTCTCTCTCTCTCTCTCTCTGTCTCTGTCTCTGTCTCTGTCTCTGTCTCTGTCTCTGTCTCTGTCTCTGTCTCTGTCTCTGTCTCTGTCTCTGTCTCTGTCTCTGTCTCTGTCTCTGTCTCTGTCTCTGTCTCTGTCTCTGTCTCTGTCTCTGTCTCTGTCTCTGTCTCTGTCTCTGTCTCTGTCTCTGTCTCTGTCTCTGTCTCTGTCTCTGTCTCTGTCTCTGTCTCTGTCTCTGTCTCTGTCTCTGTCTCTGTCTCTGTCTCTGTCTCTGTCTCTGTCTCTGTCTCTGTCTCTGTCTCTGTCTCTGTCTCTGTCTCTGTCTCTGTCTCTGTCTCTGTCTCTGTCTCTGTCTCTGTCTCTGTCTCTGTCTCTGTCTCTGTCTCTGTCTCTGTCTCTGTCTCTGTCTCTGTCTCTGTCTCTGTCTCTGTCTCTGTCTCTGTCTCTGTCTCTGTCTCTGTCTCTGTCTCTCTCTCTCTCTCTCTCTCTCTCTCTCTCCCTCTCTCTCTCTCTCTCTCTCTCTCTCTCTCTCTCTCTCTCTCTCTCTCTCTCTCTCTCTCTCTCGTTCCTTCATTTTTCTTAGACATATTTTATATTCACACTATCCTCTTTAACTATCTATAACTACGTCTAATGCTTACCAGGCTAGTTAATATTATTTTCTTTTCCTCTTCATTTCTTCCTATAATACTTTCTTCACCGTTGCCCCCCACCCCGCCATCGCCCTTTCAGTTATCCACATTTCTGCAAATCCTATTTCTCATCCACCATGTTCATTTTTTCCAGGTACTCCATCATTCTCTTCCTCCTGCCAGTCTCTAACACCCCTCCCCTTCATTTCTTTCCGCCTGCCTGCGCTTCTCCTTCATATATCCGTCCATCCTTTCCCCATTTCTCCCCTCTCCTCCTTCTCACCATCTCTGTTCTTCCCGCCTTCAAATTCTTCTCCAATCCACAGTACTTCCCATCCTCACCCCTCTTCTCCACCTCTGTCTCCAATCCTTCTTCCATCCTTCTCATTCTTCCCAACAATCCTTAACATGTCTCTTCTTCAGTCCTATCCTCCATCCCTGTCTCCAATCCTCCACCTACGCATCGCCCGTTCCCCCTTCCTCCATGCACCGACTCCCCCTTGAGCCCAATTGCTTCCCCGGTGTCTTCTACTGACGACGCCGGGGGGACTGGGCCGATGCGGGACCGATGCGGGGCCGGGGAGCGGGGCCTGGGTCGGTCTCCCCCGCGACGCTCTGACTGCCCTGCTAGGGTCCGAAGTGATGAGGAAGAATCAGTGACCCGTCAATCAAGTCGATCAACGTTCGTGAGTCGTGACGAAAGAAGAAAATATATAATCAAGACTGCAGACGGAAGTCGATAGCGAAGCTGTGTTCGGTTATTTAGAAGACACACAGAGGTAGAGAGATTGTGTATGGGTGTGTGAGAGAGAGACAGACAGACAGACAGAGACAGAGACAGACAGACAGAGACAGACAGACATACAGAGATAGAAATACAGAGACAGAGACACAGAGACAAAAATACAGAGACAGAGATACATGGAGGTAGAGAGATGGAGGAGAGAGAGAGAGACAGATAGACAGATATCAGAGAGAGAGAGAGACAAACAGACAGACAGAGAAAGACAGACAGAGACAGACAGACAAACATACAGAGAGGCAGACAGACAAACAGATAGACAGACACAGACAGAGAGACAAACAGACAAACAGAGAGGCAGACAGACAGGCAGAGACAGAGAGAGATACAGACAGATAGACAGACAGACAGAGGCAGAGAGATACAGACAGATAGACAGACATACAGAGACAGAGAGACAGACAGATAGAAAAGACAGACAGGCAGAAACAGGAAGAGTGCGTGTGTATAACGTTGACAATGATCAAATAGATAATCCTAGCTAAAAACTCGGAAGCGTCAACAGCATACATGTACATGCAATAACGTTAAGAATGACTTGACTACATAACGCGATATCGTATGGCATCTATATATAGATTTATATAGCGCCTCCAGTAGAATGACTATTCATAGGTGCTCTCTGCACGGAAATTCAAGGAGACCGCATGGTTTTCAAGAAAAGATGAGTAAAAACGAGTCAGTATAGTAAGTTTAGTCCTTAGTGATAGGACGGAAGTTCATTCATAGACAAACAACAGAAGACGTCCGATGTTAGAAGAGTAAGAGATACATGGACGTAGAAGACACACATTTGTATGATGTCATTATGTACTTATTAATCAGATATAGTTGTAATAATATATTATATCGGCCAAAGCTTCGCCATTCATTTCATAGCCCAGTTCTCTGCTGCATTATTTTCTGTGGACACAAGCCGCATCGGTCGTGGTATGTAATGTAATGTAATCACTGTAATTAGTAAATATATATATATATATATACATATAGCTCCGCTCACAATCATGGCCATTCAATTGAGCTTCCTGCGAGAAAACTCCGATAAACAATACGTCTTAAGAAGAAGAGAGAAGGAGATGTATTATATAGCAATTCAGAAAGAAGAGTTCCACGCGTATAGTAGAGAGAAGGGAATTCCACAAGTAGGCACATTGGTGGCAAAGGTTAGAGTGCGAGCATGCATGGGAAAAACAAGTCAGACCTGTCCAGAGAACGGGGAGGCCGATGAGAAGATGCAGAAAGAGAAGAACGAATGAGATCTATGTGATATTTCGGCTCAAGTTCCAGTTTAGATTTGAGAATCAGAGCAGGATTTTCTATTGGATGCGGGCAGAGAGCGAGAGAGAGAGAGAGAGAGAGAGAGAGAGGGGGGGGGAGAGAGAGAGAGAGAGAGAAAGAGAAAGAGAGAGAGAGAGAGAAAGAGAAAGAGAAAGAGAAAGAGAAAGAGAGAGAAAGAGAGAAAGAGAGAAAGAGAGAGAAAGAGAGACAGAGAAAGAGAGACAGAGACAGAGACAGAAACAGAGACACACAGAGAGACAGAGACAGAGACACAGAGACACACAGAGAGAGAGAGAGAGACAGAGAGAGAGAGACAGAGACAGAGACAGAGAGAGGAAGCTAATGTAGTTGGTTGACTACAAAACGATGATATATGATGAGAGCATTTAGGAAAGCGAGCAATCAATCGAGCAGCTGCAATAATCACAGATTCAATAGCGGATGTATAGACAAACCAGGGAAGACCAATAAGAAGGGAATTGCAGTAATCAATTCTGGAACATACAAATGCATGGACTATGAATGTCATGGTAGAAATCGAGACGGATCTACAATCTGTTTAGTGCTGTCAGGTCGGTTCGGTAGAGCTTCTGAGGAGGCCTTATAGGAATGCGGCGCTGTATAAAATTACGAGAACGATTACGATTACAAATAACAGAACCCGGATGTCCCTTTCATATAATGACTGCAGCATAGCAAAGAGACCCCATAGTAATATAGCTATGAGACCCCCGCATAGCAACACAACATTGAGAACCCTTAGCAACATAACAAATAGAATCCCTGGCAACATGACAATGACAACATTATTTTAGCAACATGAGAACGCAGTTTGCAACACAACAATAAGAACCTTCAGCAGCATAACAACGAGACTCATTACCAGCATAACAATTTGATCCTTAGCAACATAACAATAAGAACCTTTAGCAACATGACAACGAGAACCTTTAGCAACATAACAACGGTAACCCTTAGCAGCATAACAATGAAAACCCTTAGCAGCATAACAACGGGAACCCTTAACAACATAACAATTTGAACCCTTAGCAGCATAACCACGGGAATCCTTAGCAACATGACAATGAATGAGAACCCTTAGCAACATAACAACGGGAACCCTTAGCAGCATAACAACGGGAACCCTTAGCCACATAACAACGGGAACCCTTAGCCACATAACAATGAGAACCCTTAGCTACATAACAATGAGAACCCTTAGCAAAATAACAATTATAACCCTTAGCAACATGACAATTAGAATCCTTAGCAACATAACAACGGGAACCCTTAGCGACACCTACAGACCAATGCCGCACTGAACGTACCTTCATCGCATGTGATTCCCGTGTAATCCGTCAGTCTACAGTCGCAGACGGATCCAGCGTCAGTGCTGATGCACTGACCGCCATTCCGACAAGGATCGTGGTCTGCGCATGCGTCATCGGTGAACAATCGCAGACCACTTCCGTCGACCATCGCCACTTCCTGTCTGGGGGCCCCACCCCCGGCCCCGGCGCATTGCGACAGCGCCAGACCGCGGATGGATCCTCTGAAGCCGGGCTCGAAGGCGACCGTTGCCAGCACCAAACGCCGCGTCTGGGTTCTGAGAACGGACGGCAGACCCCCGACGTAGATGAACCCCTGCTGGGCCATCATGGAAGGGTCCTCACTGGGGTTATTCACCTCCTCCGTTACGGTGTGGGCGATGGGTGAGTGAGGGACCCCATCGATGACGACCGTAGTGGTCCCTCCGTGGGGTGCCTCCTCCCGGTGCAGCTCGATCGGGTGCCACCTCCCATCGTTGTACTCCCCGTCCGTCCAGAGCGAGCCGGTTTCGACGCCGTAGCGAAAGCGGAGTCGGAGGGCGCCGCGAACGAGCTTCAGCTCGAGGAAGTCCCCCCGTGGTAGGGAGTCCGTGTAGAGGATGAGACCCGATGGATGCCTCGTGGAGAACTCCAGCGATAGGGATCCGTTGTTGCGGCAGGGTGAGTGTGACCTCCACGGTGGGAAACGAGCGTAGGATCCAGGCGTTCCGTCGAGGTCCAGGGAGGAGACCTGCAGACGAACGAAGGTCGCCGCCAGCAGAAGCGGCAGGACACCGACTTGTGAACACATATTCCTGGTCTACAAATATGTTGATAAGAGAAAATTATTGTCTGAAAAGACTGCAAGGTTAAACTGACAACGCAGTACGGTTACAGTCAGTGATGAACGGCTGATCATAAGTCATTACAAGAGTTGAATTTAACTGTCAGACATGCAAGCAGTGGCGGCGCCAGGAGGACTAGAGGGGCTAATCCCCCTAAAAAAGGTCATCCTGTGGCTAAGCCCACCTAAAAACTGAAATACACCTATGAGATTTCGAAAAATGACTAAAAAAGGTCTTCAGAAATTTTGGCGGATGAAAATGGAAAATTTCCTCCGCGAGGATTCAACCCTCCGCCCCAAACTGAAATCCTGGCGCCGCCACTGCATGCAAGTCGCTCATCTGAGTCATCCCGTCCTAAATCTACAAACGCCATCTGCTGAACGAAAAAATTCGGTTGAGATGACAGCTTAAAATGATACCAGTAAGCTACAGTGTGCAGATTAAAATTATTGTCTAAAGAATGAGAGTGCACGTTAACATTTTATTGAAGTCTTAGACCACGTCTCAGAGCGCTGAAATCATGAATAAGTTTCCTAAGAAAACAGCTTGAAGAGCTACCGTTACAGAGTGCAAACCAACAAAATTGTTGGAAATTAATAAGCGTGGAAATTTAAAAAAAAATTAAACAATGGGAGGTGACGCTTTTCAAGTCTTTAACCACGACTTTCAGTACTGAAATGATGGACAATTTAGTCAAAATGACAACCTAAAATGTAACCATTACAGTGTGAACATAAAAAATTGCAAACAAAAGGAGCCTCAAGGAAGGGACACTTTTGAAACCTTAATCCATGACCCTCAATACTGAAATTATGGCAATTTGGCTAAGATGAGAGCCTAAAGTGTCACCATTGCAGTGTGGACTTTAAACCAGCGTTTCCCAAAGTGGGTTCCGCGGAACCCAAGGGTTCCGCGGGGCAATCGCAGGGGTTCCGCGCAAAGTTGTAAATAATTGAACTTTTTTTGAAAATGTACTGAAAGTTTGAAACTACAGTCAATCGACTTTTGCGTTCTGTCCTCGCCCATTGAGTGGTTATCCGAGCTTTCATTGCCCATTAGAAATTCAGTTACAATATTTATAGACATCGATCGCAGCTGAGATGTACGTAGGTCAGAGCTGCAACTCTGAACAGGAACGCAGCCATAGGTGCAATCACGTCCTAAAAGTTGGGGGGACCAAATGAATCGACGTCCTAAAAGTTGGGGGACCATAATAATAAAGTTAGGGGACCACTCAAAAGTTGGGGGGACGCGTCCCGTGGGTTTCATAGGGTGGTTGCACCTATGAACGCAGCCATCTTTCTTAGCGTTACCCAGACCGAGGCTACTAATCTGAGCATGATTAGGCCTATAAATGCAACAACTTAAAAAGTACCGTAAAGTCAGATTATCGTACTGCGCAGTTGTGACAAATAATAATTTTATTAGTTGGTGTAAAAATTTACCAAAATTCAGTGACTGTAATTGTAAGCTTGGGTTCTAGGTCGCTCTTCTTGATTTAAATGATAGGCCTACAGCTGACAATAAGAATCCAGCCTTCAAGTGTCAAGCCAATAGTATAAAAAATGCATAAGAAGAAAAAGGCTGTTCATATTCTAGACTTCATGTGCGCTACTCTCAGTATTGTGATACACGAATCGTGATTTTCAAAACGGTTCAACTCAATTTTTCAGATAAGAGAAATAAACTTTCTACAATAGTGTTTTGGTAGGCCTATGTATAATGTATTATGTAGCCCATATTATTATGCTTCCTATAGGCGCTATGCATGCTTCAGTTCGTTTAGTTGATATTGGGGTTCCGCAAGAAAATATTAGGACACGTAGGGTTCCGTGGCCCAAAAAGTTTGGGAAACGCTGCTTTAAACAATGATTGAAGCTGGAAAAGGACACGTTCCCTCACCATACTCTTCCCCCTGCATGCTCGGCGCTTCGTGCCTCAGCGATGTTCCTAATTTGACCGCTCGTCCGTCCCCCTTATTTTAGGACCAAGTCTCTGCCTATGGAATGTGTGTGTGTGTGTGTGTGTGTGTGTGTGTATGTGTGTGTGTGTGTGTGGGTGCATGTGTGTGTGTGTGTGGGTCTGTGTGCTTGTGTGAGTGTGCATGTATCATGTATATGTGTTTTTACATATGCGTATCAGATTTCTGTGCTCACACTGACACTGTATGGCGCCTTCTTAATTATCTGTCATCCTGTGTCGCCCGTTACTTGAGAAGCGTCACCATTTTTATTCATGTCACGACACTCTTCTTCTTGCCAGCGTGTCAACTTTCTTCGTCGCATTTTTCAATTCCTTTGACTCTGACGATGGCTGGCTCATTAGCGTTGATTGTTTTGCTGCTCAAGTTCCCCATCGTTTATGGCGGAGAGATGGTCGTATGGTAACAAACTGATACGAAGGTCATAAGGGTGCGGGTTCGATACGATAACCATACGGTTGACCCTATCGTCCATTCCACAGGGGTCGACTCAAAAGCAAGCACTAGGCACGCTGTACATAGAGTAAAATTCGACAACTGTTTCACTTGTTATTTTCTATTAGTAGGCTAACATAAATGCTGAAAACGGCAAAACCAAATAAAAAGCGGAAAAACGTCTATTTTCCGAAACTGATAAGCGAAAGAAGAAACAACGAGAAAAACAGGAAATTAAAATAAAGTTGAAGTTATTACATCCTGAAATAATTTCACAATTTGATTTTTTATCAGCAAATGGCACACCTTTGTTATTAAACACTAAGTAGCCTAGGCTAAGATTAATCCACAACGACTATTTTATTTCTTAAAGCTTTGGTTTAAAAACAAATTGAGAAATCGCAAAAATTGGAAAAAATTAAGTTTAAATTGATAGCAGAGGTATTTGTCCAAATAATTCATCAATGCTGACATAAACGCTAGAATTGAAAAGTAGACTTTGTAAGTCTATAGACTAAGAAACGAAAAAACAATGTAGGTGCTATCTCCGATTTATTAGACTGGCAGCCACATGTGCACCGTCTAGTCGCATGCTGTGTTTTCTTGCATCATAGAAATTTATTACTTCATTAATTTTATCGAAGCCATCGCATCACAACGATGAGCGAAGAAAAGTTTATAAATATGTATGATGACAGTTTAGATTAGTTATCGCCCATTCACGTAGCCTACATGACAAGAGTTTCCGCAGCGCCTTTACACCGCACATTCGTGTAGCGAATATATTCTTCTCCACGTGTTATATAGGCTCCTACGTACGGCCTACGAATACGTCCGCGCGCGTGCATATATAAGCTGCAGGGAGAAGATGCAGCGGACGGACGAGAGGACGAACGGACGAATGGACGGACGTCCTGTCGCCCTTAGCATAATTGATTTGGTTCAGGAGGTATGAAAATTGATGGTCTGTCTCCGAGGAAAAACCAGAAAAAGACGATCGGTCGGTCGGTTGGTCACCTCATCTGACACAGATAGCAATTCCCTTGCACTGGACAGCACTGCGGCATGCTGCAGGAATGAATGATAAGAGGACTGGAAGAGACTGTATACTGTCAACACTCACACTGTAGCTATCTTTACTTACAGGTCAACTGACTCGACAGGGAATACTGCAGCGACCACACGCCTAATATATATAATTTATATATATATATATATATATATATATATATATATATATACAGGGTGCGCCAAGAAAAAGTCTTTTTCTTGGCGCACCAAGGTTTTTTGCCAATATCCTGGCCAGAAGTAAGAATTTCGAAATGAAATTTTACGAGCTTATATAGACAATTCATATTTACACATTATGGCCAAATTTCATCAAAATAATTTTTTTGGGCGCACCCTCTATATATACGAGAGCTTGCTATAGCGTCCCTTCAAGATAATTATAACTACTTAGAGGTGCACCGTGCTCCCGACTACAGCGCAGACACTGAATCGGAGTTTCACGCCGAAATACATGAACAATTGCGAGTGAAGGCCTTGCTCAGGGTTCATACGCGGTGGCTTTAGGTGGATTTCAACCCGCAACCTTCCGGATTCAAGACACCGAACATATCCCTACACCACCGCGTCCCCTATATATATATATATATATATATATATATATATATATATATATATATATAATATATATATATATAATATGTGTGTGTGCGTGCGTGCGTATGTGTGCGTGTGTGTGTGCGTACGCATAAGGGTTCAACAAATGTACGGGTGCATATTGGGAGTGGAGGGGTCGAGGGGTCGAAATTAATATTTCTTTGCGTACGCTATATAAATATGGATTCTATATAATATCGTAATATAATATATAATAAAATTATATACAATATATAATACATGTATAACATATATGCAATGCATAGGCCTATATAAATATATAGTTTAAAAGGTGACAGTTGAAATGGTGCATTGTTAAACAGCAGATATAACATGGCAACTTTTCAAGCAGCAATGACTAAAAACTGCAAAACAGATATTGGAAATAAATCTTGTCACCATGCAAGCAACAAATGAAACACCATTCTGGCAGACAACAGTTAAAACTGCATCTTGCTGAGCAAAAGCTGAAATTGTTCTTTGGCGTCAAAAATCAGCCAAAATAGCACCTTGCCGAAATAAGAATGTTATTATCTTTTCAGCAGCCGCCGTGGCTAAGGTGGTTTTGCCAAGTGACAGCTTTTGAAAGTCTCTCTGACAGTACTGTTGGCAGCTAAATCTTATTGCATGCAAGATAGCTGCTGAGACTATAGGGATAGGTCTACTATACTGAGTAATATTTTAGACGTTTCTCGCAATTGAAACATCATACTATAGCCTATTGATACACCGCTCATTAAATAAAGAAGCGTTGTATGTGATAAGAAACAATATCTTCGCGAAGTGCCTAGCGCCCCCGTGTGATTCTTATAAAGCGCCATGGGCGGAGTTTATCAGGGGCTAGGGGGCTAAGCTCCCCCAAGAAGACCCAGATTCAATTTTTTTACCGTGTAAATGGTATATTTTCCCGGGCTTAGCCCCCCAGAAGGCTTTAGCACCTCCAAGAACGGAAACTAAACTCCGCCCATGTAAAGCGCTTTCTAAATATGCACATAATTCATAGGCTACATAGTACACACATAGGCCTACATAAAGGATTGGCCAAAAAAGCAATCATTATAAATTTTGCAAATAGTCTGTCCGAAAGTAAGAATATGTAGGCCTATTTAAGTCAAGTTTACGGGCTTAAAGGTACCGGTACTTAATATCTACACGTAACAGCCTGATTTCAACAAAATATTTGAAACAGAGCACAAGTTCTATTACTTTTATTGAGTCCGTGCACACACTGTTTTTTTTTACGATTAAAAAATAGCGCAACAAAAAGTAACGAAAAACGATTTTATCAAGTTACAAGACTCACATCTCAAATAATTGTTATCAAGTATGCTTGATATTGCCAGATAATCATTTTCATTATTATATAGCAAAGAAACATGCACCAGTGCAGCTGCACGTCACTGTGACAACATTTAACAAGGTGACTACAATATTTAGCAAGATGACTATCAAGATAGTAAATACAGAAATTTTCAGGTTAATAATTTATTTGGTTTAAAGCAATAAAATTGAAATTTCTAAAACAGTATAATGACCAAATTGTCAAAGACATGTAGACAAAATGTGTATTCAGACACTTCATGAGCAAGATCTTAGAGCTAAACCTATAGTCACCACTTACTCCAATAAACAGCGAGAGCAGATAAATGCAGAGTTCTATTACGACAAACGTGTGTAGGCCTAATATAAAATAATGTGAGCGCATTTAACTACAAGTAAGGTAGCACATTTGCCATTTATACAAAACACCATAAAGAGAGAAAAACGAGGACTGGAAACTGGAATAAACCGAATTGCCGTATTATTTTCACATTATATAGAATTACACCCTAATAGGTCTAAACATAGGGTCTACAATCCCTACATCTTGGCAGAATTGCAAAATGTTTGCTATATGGTAAGAGTTTTCTGTCCAGAGAAATCTGCAACTAATTCAACAAGCAGTGACCGCTTTTCCGCCAAAGAGACCAAAGACCGACTATACACCGGCCGACGACCGCACTGGGCAGTCCATGTAACATGTAACGAGTAATTGATGAAGCAATGTTACTTACAGCGCACAACTAAACCAGTAGATGCACTTCTAAGATGGATGGAGTCAGATGCGAAGCGCAATGAAAAAGAAGCAGGAGGAGGAAGACGAGATGGAGGTCGGGAGAGGCTGGAAAACGCGGTCGGAAACGGCCGTGGCAAGATTGAGCGAGTTTTTTAATAGTACGAATTCCATGCGATCAATCGATCACGCTCGGATTATAAGAGTTTAAAGACGGAACTTACTACTTTCATATAGATTCTTACAGCACAGAATTTGTCAGTAAGCCGGCACTTTATCTGCAATCATCAGAGTTGAACTTTGGTAAATTGTGGAGCTCGCTGAGCGCGTGAATGCTCAGTCTTTGGAAAACGAATCTTACATTCTATTGGTTTTCGATTTCACGCTTCGAAAATTACCGTTACTTCGGAAGCAATGCGTTTAGGTTTAATACGTGTAAATAAGGTTCACGAATCACGATAACAGCCGTATAGGCTATAGTTATGACTTAGGATTCAAGTAAAATTGTCACGAAGTCTACAATCTTGCAATATGCAGCATCTTAAAATAAGAATAAAACTAATGAAAACGATGCAGAATGTTCACTTTACAGTAGTTGATAGGATAGGCCTATAATTTATAATGTAGCCTATGTCCTATATATCTCTGTTGAGGTAGACCTTGACTATGGCCATTTCCGAATTTTGATTTAATGTCGATGATAGGGCTCATACTTTAAAACAACTAGCCTATACATTTTTTTGCTAACTGCATTTTTTCGTTGTATTGTCACTTCATATCATATTCGATGATATAGCGCAGAGCGCGCCTCTGCATATATATGCATTATTGTGAAGTGACGCTATATAAATTCTCAGAATGTCTGATCGCAGTGGATAAAAATAGCTCAATGGCATAATAATCGGAAAGTAACAAATAAAGCCATACAATTTTATAAACAGTTTTGAAACGTCTCTTTTATAAATATTTAAACAGCATCAAAGTCTTTGAAATTGTAATATCGTCTTTATATCTAATTAGGTTTACTTCGAGCTGCTGAATGCATGTAACTCGTGACCTGACGCAACCTCCTGAAATTGAATATAGCCTAGCTGCGCCCCACAAATTGAGCTGTTGTGAGTGAAGGACTTACTCAATGTCCTTATAATGGTAAAGGTCTCAGTGGGACGAGGATCGGGTAGTCTGAGTTGCCGCAGAAGATGTTTGAAACTCCCGCTACCATTATTAAACACGTTAAAGCATAGCATCGTCAACAACATTCGTCTGAAGTCAGAGCCTCTGGGAGTCGACCAAATTGCGCAATATCTACTTGTATCCTAAACTTCCTTTTCACACATACATGCATGTACGAAAAGGCTTCTATAGATAATCCCTATACATGGCGGGCGCAACTTGAACCAAGTGAAATGCAGGGAATCAGAAATGAGCCAAAACTCACGTCTGGAGAGGTCAAATCGAACCGGGAGGGGAAGGCCGGTCAGAGAGATGAAGGAGGGAGTGAACCCGGTTGTTTATATGTGGGAATAGAAGCCCCTGCATAGACGTAGCCTATACCCGTGAAAACGTCTACGGTTTTCGGGCGCAATGGCAGAGGTGCTCTGTGGGTCACCAGTATAGCGGGGTTTAACTCAGGGCCGTAGATCGGTTTCTAGATGTGCACGGGGAGGGAAAATTCCCATTCGGATTTGTGCGAACTATATAAAATTCTATATATATATGTCGCATCATAAATTCCTCCCGCTTTGTATAAACTCATCAATAATGAAGAGATTTTATCTTTCAAAGGGTACATTAATTTTACACCTCTTGAAGCTTTGTATACGGCTTTTAATCCCACATACCAAGTTTTCAAGTATCCACGATTCGGGTTCGTGCAATGTGCAGTTAAGTCGCCTATACAGCTTGCCAACCCTAATATTTGTAAGACATCTGAGAAAAATGTGGGGAGGGGATTCCTTTACGTTCCCTCCCCAGGTTTAAAAGTGGGGAGGGAATTCCCTCATTTCCCTCCCGGGGATTTACGGCCCTGGTTTCACTTATGCATTGTTAGTTTGAAGAAGACTTCTCAGTGCAAGATTTAGAGGCTGTTGACGTGGCCTGTAACCCGTACGAAAGGGATGCCTTTGGTTGTCTCATTGATATTCGTGAGCTCAGACCGAAATAGCGTCGATCCTCCTCTGATGTCGTCATTCGACAGCAGTTTATCGTATTAAACGAACCGGGTTATTAACCGATTGCCAAGACTTTTACAGCATATTATAAACAAGACGCCATTACGTCGTTGTCACAATCACGTGACATGTCAGCAATCACGTCTTCGGTAGGCTAAGTCTGCCGCGTTAGTGCTATTTATAGGGCCTATATCTGTATATTTGTCTAGGTCCGTCTGTATGTTTGTCTATGTCCGTCTGTCAGTTTGCATTTGTTTCCGTCCGTCAGTCTGTGTCTGTTTTCAATTTTCCGTTTCCATCCGCCAAAATTTCTGACGACCTTTTTTAGTCATTCGGCCGAAATCTCATGGAAGTTTTCCATTTCCATCCGCCTAAAATTTCTAACGAAATCTTGTGGGAATGTTCCTTTTTCATCCGCCAAAACTTCAGTTTTATATCAAAACTTTTGATGCAAAACTGAAGTTTTGGCGGATGAATTCAAAACTTGAGTTTTACATGTAACAAAACCGGATAGACTTTTCAGGGGGGCTTAACCCCTAGATCCCCCTGTCCCCGCCACTGAACGGAATGGAGCATTGAAAACACGATTTTATACGTAATATATGGATGGGTCCAGTTGTTGACTTGTTTTTTGCGCATGAATAATCCAATCAGAAAAGACTTCGTACAGTATTTAAAGATAGGATAGGAAAGAAGACTGCGCGCATATAATATAGAACACACGCCACACGTCACCATGCAGAAACACGCGAGATTTCATTCACAGCTATAAATGAATCATCATTCGCCACCAATGGGATCGTCGCACAGTGAGTTGATGTGATTTCCTCAACGGATCCAGTCCACAGCCACAGTGATAGCCATGCTCGGGGAGGGGACGTTCCCGCGGAATGAATTCCCCCCAGTAAAAATTGCGAGCTGTTGCATACAATCATGTAAATACGTACAATTTCCACACACACCCCAGAGAAATTACATGTGCAACGATTCTCCGTCTCCGAGAAAAATCGACCGACCTTGGTATATTTTTCAGAGATTTTGACCAAAGACTAAAAAGGTCATCAAAAAATGGCCGATAACAAGTTGTCGTTTAAAGCTCAGCGACCAGTTGCCGTCCGTCAAAAACATACTTTTCCCGCCCCCACCTAGAAACCCAAATCCCCTACCAGAGCAGAGGACTGGATTGAACACTGCATCTCCAGAGTCCAGATCCATGCCCCTCTCCCCCTAAATCTTTCTGTATCATCATGAGCCAGGTAGTTCCAGGTCTTCTTCTGAGGCGCTTCAAATAAGGCATAGTCTAAATCAATAACTTTAAAAAATATTATTCTTTTACTTATCATATTGAATCAGATGGTAAATTGAAATGAACAGCTTACCTGTGAAGGCAACATTGTAGCAGTAGCCGGCAAACGAATTTGCCCGATTAATTTCTGTATTCGCTTCAGGCCATTCATATGGATGGCGGACATTTCCCCCCCTGGACATTTCCCCCCCCGGACATTTCCCCCCCCGGACATTTCCCCCCCCTGGACGTTTCCCCCCCCGATTTCGACTAGGACATTTCCCCCCCGGACATTTCCCCCCCCTTAAATAAATCCAGCTTCTATTTCAGATCTAAAAATACCTTCATACAGCTTCTATTTAATTTTCGTTTTTTCATCAATCCAGCTTCTATTTCAGATCTAAAACTGCCTTCATCCAGCTTCTATTTAACTTGCGTTTTTTCATCAATAAAGCGTCTATTTCAGATCTAAAAATACCTTCATCCAGCTTCAATTTAATTTTCGTTTTTTCATCAATCCAGCTTCTATTTCAGATCTAAAAATACCTTCATCCAGCTTCTATTTAATTTTCGTTTTTCATCAATCCAGCTTCTATTTCAGATCTAAAACTGCCTTCATCCAGCTTCTATTTAACTTGCGTTTTTTCATCAATAAAGCGTCTATTTCAGATCTAAAAATACCTTCATCCAGCTTCTATTTCATTTTCGTTTTTTCATCAATCCAGCTTCTATTTCAGATCTAAAAATACCTTCATCCAGCTTCTATTTAACTTGCATTTTTTCATCAATCCAGCTTCTATTTCACTTGCGTTTTTTAATCAATAAAGCGTCTATTTAAGATAAAAAATACCTTCATCCAGCTTCTATTTAATTTGAATTTTTTCATCAATCCAGCTTCTATTTCACTTGCGTTTTTTCATCAATAAAGCGTCTATTTAAGATAAAAAATACCTTCATCCAGCTTCTATTTAATTTGAATTTTTTCATCAATCCAGCTTCTATTTCACATGTAAAAGGTCTTCATCCAGCTTCCATTTCTCAAGCGCTTTTTCATATGTTGAAGACCATAAAAACTATGGTTTCCGCCTACGGGGGGGGAAATGTCCTAGGGTAGGGGGGGAAACGTCCGGGGGGGGAAATGTCCGGGGGGGGAAATGTCCGGGGGGGGAAATGTCCAGGGGGGGAAATGTCCGTTTACCATTCATATAATTATTATATTCCGCAAGGAGTTCTTGAATATCGCGACGATTTTACACAAACTTTCCAAGCGTTGGCACGTTAAATACTCGTCTAACTCCGATCCATATTAGCCGTAGAAAAGAAAGGCGATGACTTTGTATTAAGCGCGACTCATAGGGCCTACTGCGCTTTGCTGTTTACTACAGGAAACGAACGATTGAAACATGCAGAATGCTCTAAGAAAATCCGAGTGTATAGCCTAATTATAGTCCGCTTGTCACACGTGTATGTGGTCGCTGATCGAACTCTTTTGTTTATCCTTCGATACGAATGCATCGCTGTCTTCAATTGACTGTTTCGTAAGCGATCTCTGAAAAAATTACATTCTACACTGAAGTGTGAAGAGTTTTTCCTTGAAAAATTAATGCCTCAAAATGTTTAATTAAACAGCATCCCATCCGAAACAACAAACTCTACACAAAATCTCTGGAATATATCCAGTTGTTTTGTCGTCCATTGATCGTCGTACGCACCCTGAACCACCTCGTATACATCTTGTGTACCCAGTGTCCTGTCAGCTATTGGCCACGGTCCAACAACCCCCAAAAGGCTTGTTGTTGTTGTTGTTGTTTGCTGTGCACTCTCTAAAGTGCCTAATTTGCAGGTGCACAGCTGGAAACTGACCATTCAGTGCCTATGGTTATACCCTAAATCAACAATACCAAGTAGGGCTATTCGCCACAGTTAGCTAGAAACTGTTCCAGCCTGTAAGCCTAGGCCTAAGTCCACTTTGTAGTAGTTATGACAGAAGTAGCCTATTCAACAACCTTTCTCGTCTGCAGGAGTTGAGACTTCTAATCTCATAGAGACTTCAACACAAGCAGAATCTTCGTTGTCTATGTGTGACGCGATCGATATCCCACTCGTCCACTAAACAATACAGACCCAATATTCGTCCCAGACGATGCTTACATTTCTAAGACTCTCTTGCCAATCTAATCAAACGTATTGCCGACTTTCAATGGAATTAGACATAGAAGTCTATATATAGTCTCATGGATATAATAAAAACACTCTACATCATAACGGTAGTCAAGTTATATGCTGACAAAACCAGGGCTTAAAGTGTGCCAGGATGGTCATGGACGGCGTCCATGCACTTG
>OX457051.1:12991013-13233513 GCA_949752735.1 Lumbricus terrestris | reverse complement strand
TCTCTCTCTCTCTCTCTCTCTCTCTCTCTCTCTCTCTCTGTCTATATCTCTCTCTCTCTCTCTGCCCTGCACCACTGTTTCCGTCACCTCTGCACGAGGTTTCTTTTAAGGAATCTCTATAACTGCACAACCTCTTCTTCTTTCCCTTCCCATCGTCCATGGTAAATAACTCCCAATTGGATGACAATTACCATTTGTACTATTTTAAACTGCATGCACAGTCATATACGAACTGCACAAATCCGTTTAGAACTGCACATTTTGTGCAGAAATGCAAGAAGAAAACCCCGACGCTCCATTCTTCTTTTTCCATATGCCTTCTTCCTCCTTCTATAATTATATCCTTCTATCCTTCTCCAGACGGTGTCTTCCACTCCGATTCCCTCTCCATAGCAACGCATCACAAACGGACAGACACTAAAGGAAAAAGATCTGCTGGAAAGAGAATGAAAATGAGACTTAAGACGAGAATAAAAGGACGGGGGCGGTATCTCGCGGACAGAAACTGCGTCTTCTTTTTCTCCGAAGGGTCGTTGACTTGTACGCTCTTCTAGCTCTGTCTCAATTTTATGTCTACAACTATCATCATCTGCGACTTTTAGAAATAAAACTCTTTCGGGACGCAGATAAAAATCGGATGCACACACACAGTGCGAAATAAGTGCAAAAAAGATAGGCCTAACCAACTAAACAAGCGGTAAGATGTCTCACCCCTACAACTTCAGCTTACATGTACAAGTTCAGCAACTTGTCTGGACAAAACTGATACGTAACGCAACAATTTACCAATGTGTTTAACAATAGAAAAATTACATAATATAGTCAGTCAATCAGTCAGTCAGTCAGTCAGCCAGTCAGTCAGTCAGCCAGCCAGTCATTCAATCAGTCAGTCAGTCAGCCAGCCACTCAATCAATCAACTAGCCAGTCAATCAATCAATCAACTAGTCAATCAGTCAGTCAATTAGTCAGTCAGTCAATCAGTCAATCAATCAATCAATCAGCTTATCTGAATTACTGAAGTTGACACAAACGCGAATTAAGTTAACAGACAATATTTTGTTATTGTTCAGGTCTTCAGGGCATTAATTTTACGGAAAATGTTCCGTTAGTAGTCTCGTCTCGATGTGCTTATAATTTATAGAATTATTATACGCGAGATTAAGTTATGACGACCATTATTAGGTAACGATCGAGAAGTTATAATTTACGGCCTAACTCAAAGGTTCTCCTTCTCCCTCTCAGCGCATTCAATTAACTACACGTTAAATCAAACGTACGATATGAGTGACAAGAGGCAGAAGTATGGGGCGGAGAGTTAATTATGGGTAACACATGGGGAGGGGCTAAGTAAAGGGGCTAACAGCGTCCCAGGTCTGCGACTGACGGTGATCTCAGTTGGACAGAGGTGACCAACAAAACCAAAGAATCGCCGACAGAAATAGAACACCATCTAAACATCCATAATTCACAGTGATTCATCGTCTCTCTCTCTCTCTCTCTCTCTCTCTCTCTCTCTCTCTCTCTCTCTCTCTCTCTCTCTCTCTCTCTCTCTCTCTCTCTCTCTCTCTCTCTCTCTCCTACTCTCCTAGTTCTTCCATTCATCCTCCTCCTCCTTCTCCTCTTCCTCCAGTTCCAACTCATTCTCCGCCTCCTCATGCAGCGCCTTTTCTCCTCTGAATCTTCCTCCATCACCAACCCATTCTCCTCGTTCACCACCACCAACCATCCTCCTACTCCTCCTCCTCTTTCTGCAATATCTCATACTTCTCCAACTCCTGCTCTCCTTATACTATATACTTCTCCAACTCCACCCAACTCTCCTTTTCCCGACTCATCTTCCCCTCTTCATTCTCCTCCTAATTTCCTAGTTCCTCCTCCTCCTCCTCCTCCTCCTCCTCCTCCTTCTCTACCTCGTCATATGCCGCCTCCTCCTCCTGCTTTCCTACCCACCTCTTCTTCTTCTTCATCATCCTCTTCTTTCTCATCCACCTCCTTCTCTTCATCCCTCCTCCTCTCCCAACTCCTCCTCCTCCTGCTTTCCTCCCCATCTCTTGCTCATCATCTTCTTTCTCCTCCGCCTCCTTCTCTTCATCATTCCTCCTTTCCCCTCCAATTCCTCCTCCGTCTCCTCCGTCCTCCTCACCAGACGTTTGCTGTCGTCGTCCAATATTAATGATCGATAGGATGGCCGCCACGATTGTCGTCCACTACACTTCCCAGCCGCATTATACGCTCAGGTCAAGAAGACTTTTCCATCCACATTCAAGACTTACATAATATAAATAACCATGTATCTGTATACAACGTATACATTCGTATACATCCGTGTGGCCACACAGAGCATATACTGTAGTGTGTATCGTTCCTGTATACGTAGACCTATGTATGTATCAAACATTTAGCGCCTGTCAGGAGCTAATCACATACCGGTAACATGCAACATGCAAGTGTATACACTACGCAGTGTATAATAGCCTACACTATACAGTGTATACCCAGTGGCGTAACAATAGGGTAGACTGGGTAGACAAAGTCTAGGGGCCCCCGAGTGTAGAGGCCCCAGAGGGGCCCCCGAGTTCCTAGTTACGCCACTGTTATAAGTGATAATACATTTCAATATTCACATTTTGTCTAGGGGCCCCCGAGTTCCTAGTTACGCCACTGTGTATACCACTGTGATTCGTCTTATGGAATCGTATTAGCGGTACATGTAGAGCCTAAGTAATACATATAATATGTCGTGCCATTTAGTCCAAAAACAATATCCACACGTGTGTGTGTGTGTGTGTGTGTTTGCGCGAGTACGTATACAATTTCATCATTCATTTCAAATGAAAAACTGAAATAAATACCTAACCTTACCCCGTAGTATAAAATATATACTGTATACCTGCGACGACAGTCAGTCTCTTGTAGCCTACCGCCAATGCAGGTCGTCATATCTCTTAGCTTATTGGTATCTATATGGGGTTCACCGAACGACTGGTTCACTCTATACCGACAAGGGCAACCTACCCATCATTAACACCAAGGCCGTAGCCAGGATTGTTTTTTCGGGGTGTTTATTCGCTCTTGAGCAAGCTGACAATCAGTGCTTAAGATGGTTTGGGTGAGCAGTGGGAGCGCTTAATGTGTGAGCAGTACGGGAACGCTGAATGTGTGAGCAGTGGGAACGATGAATGTGTGAGCAGTGGGAACGATTAATGTGTGAGCAGTGGGAACGATGGTGAAGAGTTTTATTGGAACGCATGTGTTTCCAGGGTTCCATCATGATGAGCAGTGGGAACGCAAGCTAAGAATTTCGAGAGCAGTGGTAACGCCGTTCCCAGCTTTAAGCCTTGCTGTTCAATCACCCAAAACACCCTCTATCAGTGGCGTAGCCAGGAATTTTTCATGGGAGGGTTTATGTCCGGAAACCCTGTTTTTTGCTATTTTTTCTTACTTAAACGGAAAAATAACCTTAAAAACCGGAGCCAATGGGGAGGGTAGTTTTAACCCCCGAAACCCCCCTTGCCTACGCCACTGCTAACTACAGCCTGGCCAACACCGAGAAATATGTGCATCTCTATACTTCGTTAGTACTTCTATTAGCCTAATTTTGTTAATTATTACTTCTATTCATTTTGTTAATATATTTGTTAATTATTACTTCCCTTTATTTTTGTTAATTATTACTTCTATTTATTTTGTTTAGGTCCTATTGCATCATTGTCGATGTCCCATTGTGCGTTTGCAAATGGAGTAATAAAGGCTATAATTGCTTACTTACTTACTTACTTACTTACTTAAGAGTCGAGGCCATAACGGACGATCTATCACGGTCCGTAAACATATAAATCAAATTACTTGCTTACTTGCGAATCAACGACAACAGTGCTGAGACGAAAATTGACTGAAGACGTCATCTTGTTATTTTTGGTCTGATATGACGTCATCTTTGAACATCGTTTCGGACTTTCGGTCCTTGGAATCGGGATTTTGTCGGATATCAGACATAGTAATGGCGAGACATTTTCTAAAGAAAATTATCGAAATTCGTCTATTAGACGAAGTAGAAAAGTGAAATTCGATGGTAAGAACTGTGCCGTTTGAAAACACGCGTATTACTGACCATGGTGGACTAATCGAAAGAAAACACTGTTACTTCGAAGTTCGAACAATTGCGATCAGAAAAGAAAAGCGAAATCTAAGAAGGTAGGCCATACACTGTTAGCCTACTTTTGAATTCAGAGACACAAATAAACTAGTAGGCATATAGGCTTAATTGGTCTCTTTTGTTATTCAGAAGTTGGGTTTTCTAGTCAGATTTCGGTAATCCCGCAGTTTAGCGTCGTTGATTTCTTTTCTTCCAACGACAACAGAAACGTGTTATTATGCATCGTAAATCCAGCTTCCATTTCACCTTTAAGGAATCTTCATCCAGCTTCCATTTTTCAAGCGGTTTTTTTATTAATCCAGCTTCCACTTCACATATAAAATACCTTCATCATCTTCCATTTCTAATGTGTCATTTTCATCAATCCAGCTTCTTTGTCAGGTATAAAAATACCTTTATTTTGATTCTATTTTCTAAGCGTGTTCTTCGTTAATCCAGCTTCGATTGACGTCATACGCCTGTTACTAAGCATCGGGTACTTGTGCAAAACATTAAGGACGCTAAACTTGTAAAAGAAATCAACGACGCTAAACTGCGGGATTACCCAGATTTCAAATTTAGTTTCCTTATCGAAGTTTTTGATAATTTTACGCAGTATGAGAATTGTAAAAAACGGGGGTGGGGTCAGACGTTGATTTATGTGGCGTTGGGGCATGTAATGAGGTCTTTACTATGGCTTCCTACAGGAAATACTGGGGTTGAACCCCAAACCCCCCCGAAAATTCTCACACTAATTTTCCATTCGAAATGACAATTTAAAATGGATCGTTAAATTCTTTCGAACAGAATCCACATTTTGGTAATCCGGTATTTTAGCGTCCCAAATTATTTTGACCATTTCTTTGCAATAATAACAGTACTTACTTACTTATGGTAGGTATGACGTGCCTGATGACGCCACATTACGTGGCTGAACATCCGTTTAATGTAAATATCGCGTTTTATCAATAATCTAGCTTCTATTTAATAGATAAAAATACATTGAACCAGCTTCCATTTCTCTAGGTTTTTTCGTCAATCCAGCTTCTATTTTATCAATACTTGAACTTTCATCCAACCTCCATTTCTTTATCGTTCTTTTCATCAATCCAGCTTCTATTTTAGTTCTATAAAACATTCATCCAGCTTCCACTTCTTTATAGTTCTTTTCGTTAATCCAGCTTCTATTTCAGATCTATGAAAACTTTTATACAGCTTCTATTTCAACTACTATTACAGAACCTTGATCCAGCTTCCATCTCTGAAGCGTTCTTTTCATCAATCCAGCTACCATTTTGGCCATAAGAAATCATCATCCAGCTTCCATTTCTGAAGCATTTCTCACTGGCCTACGCGAGAGTTACCCCGTTTGGGACTTCCTTGAGGTTTTCAAGCACACATTTTATGATTCCCTCAATTATATATGTGTTATTGTATATGTCTTTCAGTTAGTACTGCAAAGAAATGGTCAAAATAATGTGGGACGCTAAAATACCGGATTACCCACATTTCCATTGTAGGCCTGCTCTAACGATGTAGGCCTACAAATGTAGTATTGTATCTTATCGTATACACGGTAGGTCTTTTTGAAAATTTTAAAGTGCAACTTGCAGTACAGGGACTGAGTAGGCCCTACAACAGGGTGAGAATTGTCGGAGGTTGTGGGAGGTTCAACCAGGGCTGTATTGCTAACATTTGAGGTGAGTATACACTATATACACGCTACGGTTGTCTGAGACTACAGCCAATGCGCATTATTTTTTGTCTTCGGATTTTCTGATGACCTTTTCTTTAGTCATCAAAATTTCTTATGACTATTATTTATTGGTTTTATTTATTAGTTTTATTTATTACTTTTATTTATTATGTACACCCTCTAATCGCGGTCTTCTGTCGCTCTCTTCTTGTCAGAAGTTTATTTTTGCATTTTGTAAAATCTTTACTCTTTGTGAAGTACGTATACACGCCGTATACACGCGTATACTCTCGTTTACGGAAACAAGTGGCCTATACACTAAGGTCAAATATTTTTAGGTTTAGTAGACTGTATACCCGCCTATACCATCGTGTACACACTGTACACAGTGTACAGCCTTATAAGCTCAACCCTCTAGTCTTTCCTACGACGTCGCAGTAAAGTTCCTCAGTGAACACCCCAAGTCCGCACAAATCAAAGTCTGAACCATGGTTACAAGGCAGTTATTTTCTGCAATTCTCATACCGTATATTCTCCTACATGAGCTATTTAAAGACGCTCTCATCGTGACAGCCAATAGGGAATAAAAAAATCTTGAAGCAGCTGGCAGATTAGGGAGATATCCCTGCAGAAATCGTAGAGCGTAAAAGGGGGGAGGATCGTACCAAGAGCAGAGACTTACAATCACGGGCGTATACTTTCCCCCACATAGTGCGGGCACAATTACTCTACTCGCTACTCTTCCCCTTCTCTAATCTCCCCTCCACCTTCCTCTATCCCTTCCCCCGAATGTGAACTTATCTCTATCAGCAAGTCAACCTATGTCAAGGCAGTCAGTGTACAGCAACTGCTGCACATTGCACACTGCCACAGAGCAAGGCTTTTAACGTGCAGCTGTACACAAAATAGGCAGTTGTAGAAGCACTGCTGTACAGATAAAACTAGCAAAAAAGGTCATTGGACTCCGATTGGAAGTAATTTACCATGGATGATGGGGAAAGGAAAGAAGGAGTTGTGCAGTTCTAAAAATTCCTTAAAACAGCCCTGCCACAGAGTTAAGCCGCTCTTGGCTCATGAAGACCGGAGCCAGGTTCTTAGACGAATGGAGTCCATTGAATGACGATTCAGTCTTAGTTGCCTGCACTTTCGAGTCCACCTCAAGCCGAGGCGGTAGGGCCATTGAGCAAGTCCTTCACTCGCAATTGCTCATACGCTTCGGTGTGAAGCTCCGATTCAGTGTCCGCGCTGTAGTCGGGAGAGCTTCTGAGTAGCTTTCTTGAAAGGCAGCTATAACAAATGCGCTTACATACATACTGTTAGCAAGAGCCTCAGCAAAGTTTCGACCTGGTGAAACAATCGCTTGCATGCCTTCAGAACTGTGGAACGCAGTAGGCCCATGACAGTCGCTTCATTTGTCGTGTATGCTACTGACCGTGACTTGCCTGCTATCAAAATATGGAAAGTTGAATGCTGAGTTGAGAGCAGTCAAGTTTAGGATAGCTAATATTAGCTTTCTTTTATTGAACAATCCGGTTAACAGACCGCAAAAGGTTACAGTGTACAGTTATGCAGGAGAAAAATGCACAAGAACACATAAACCACAAATCACAAATTTCAACTACTAACAGTAACAGAACAGACGGCCTGCAATAGGTCTACCGGATAGGCCAACCCAACTTAGCAAGTCTTTCAAATCGTTTGTCAAGGTACAAAAACATGCCAAAGCGACTGGCCCAAGCTGTTCAGTTGTATCTGTATTGTTAGAAGTAAAACGCAATTACGACAATGCGTCGAACTTACTCGTTGGCGTGAGTGGTATAACGGTAGCATAGTTGCCTTCCAAGCAATTGATCCGGGTTCGACTCCCGGCTCACGCACGTCGTTTTAGATTGCGTGACGAATATAAGTGGACGTCAGTCTGTTCTCGCGGTCCACCTTACGCACAGCTAATGTCATGTAACATGGCTTATATAATAACATGTTCGAGTTTCAAAATTATTGTCACAACATTTTCTTCTATGACACTTTGTAAATTGTTTAAAATAACAAAGTTCGAGAAATTTCTACAGAAACGTCTATTCATAACTTCAAGTCTCTTGTTCTCAAAAACCGTGTTAATTGACGTTGACGTCTTCGTGTTTGATCGATAAGCAATCCGTGAAAATATATCTAAAGGTCAAGTGAAAAGTTCGATTTCTGCAGAGCGCTTAGCACGAAATCTCTAATGATACGAAACTACCTGGAAATAAGTGTGCCTTAGACTAACAGTGGACCAAGTTCATGTAACCTTATGAACTTGGCCACTGTCATTCTATGGGGTCAATTAGCCTGGTTACAAAAACGTTCATGCTATAGAAACTGTCAACAGTCCATCCATCGGTCAGCAACCGAAAACCACGAATATCTTCACCTTTTGGAACTGAATGCGTGAGTGGTATAACGGTAGCAAAGTTGCCTTCCAAGCAATTGATCCGGGTTCGACTCCCGGCTCACGCACGCTGTTTTAAATTTTCGTTGAAAAAACTTTTTCCGTGTTCAGAAGTCATAATATTTTGATTGAAACCCAGAGAAGTACGATATAGCATCGTAATAATGCACTTCAAGCAAAAATAAGAAAAACGTTTGTTTCCGCCCAGGCTCGAACTTGGGACCTTTCGCGTGTTAGGCGAACGTGATAACCACTACACTACGGAAACCTAACTGTTGTCGAGATCTTGAAACGTCTACTTGTTTCATATCTCTTTCAAACAAAGTTAGTCAATGTTAAAATTTTCAAGTCAATGCATGTACGTAGGCGACTCCTGTTCAAAGTAACAGTTGATTTCATGATCTCTCTCTGGTATCTCCACTCCAGACGATAGTTGTAATCGACAAAAGAATTTCGATCCACGGACCTCTGGGTTATGGGCCCAGCACGCTTCCACTGCGCCACTCTGCTCTCTGTTAGAAACGTGTCTAACCAATCAAAACCAACGTGAACAAACAACAAAATATATGCCAAGCCAATCCTGCTAATGTGTGATTTAGTCTTTACCTCTGGGTGTGTCAAAATCCTCCAGAATATTCCATTATTTGTCTATAGGTCTACCCACTCTACCGGATAGGCCAACCAAACTTTGGAAGTCTTATAAATCGTTTGTCAAGGTACAGAAACATACCAGAGCGATTGGCCCAAGCTGTTCAGTTGTATCTGCATTGTTACAAGTAAAACTCAGCTTCGACAACGCGTCCAACTTACTCTTTGGCGTGAGTGGTATAACGGTAGCATAGTTGCCTTCCAAGCAATTGATCCGGGTTCGACTCCCGGCTCACGCACGTCGTTTTAGATTGCGTGACGAATATCAGTGGACGTCAGTCTGTTCTCGCGGTCCACCTTACGCACAGCTAATGTCATATAGCATGGCTTATATAAAAACACGTTTGAGTTTCAAAATTGTTGTCACAACGTTTTTCTTCTATGACACTTTGTAAATTGTTTAAAATTACAAAGTTCGAGAAATTTCTACAGAAACGTCTATTCATAACTTCAAGTCTCTTGTTCTCAAAAATCGTGTTAATTGACGTTGACGTCTTCGTGTTTGATCGATAAGCAATCTGTGAAAATATATCGAAAGCTCACGTGAAAAGTTCGATTTCTGCACAGCGTTTAGCAGTTAGCACGAAATCTCTAATGATACGAAACTACCTGGAAATAAGTGCGCCTTAGACTAACAGTGGACCAAGTTCATATAACCTTATGAACTGGCCACTGTCATTCTATGGGGTCAATTAGCCTGGTTACAAAAACGTTCATGCTATAGAAACTGTCAACAGTCCATCCATCGGTCAGCATCCGAGAACCACGAATATCTTCACCTTTTGAAACCGAATGCGTGAGTGGTATAACGGTAGCATAGTTGCCTTCCAAGCAATTGATCCGGGTTCGACTCCCGGCTCACGCACGCTGTTTTAAATTTTCGCTGAAAGCTTTTTCCGTGTTCAGATGCCATAATATTTTGATTGATCCCCAGAGAAGTACGTTATAGCTTCGTAATAATGCACTTCAAGCAAAAATAAGAAAAACGTTTGTTTCCGCCCAGGCTCGAACTGGGGACCTTTCGCGTGTTAGGCGAACGTGATAACCACTACACTACGGAAACCTAATTGGTGTCGTGAGCTTGAAACGTCTACTTGTTTCACATCTCTTTCCAACAAAGCTAGTCAATGTTAAAATTTCAAGTCAATGCATGTACGTAGGTGTACTGGAAGAGACGATTGTTGTTCGTACTCTTTCAGTTTTGGTGGCGAGCGGTGCTAATTATAAGAGCGGCTAAGTCTTCGGGGGTCTTATGCTCTTCACAGGCACGTGGGTATCGTTCATCGCACAGAGAATCAGAAACAGTTTTCAATCTTTCTTGGTGACAGTTATCATCGATTTCACGTATTTACATCATATATACAAGCAAACTAGCGATTACACTTGTCATAAAACTATTCTTCGATCCTTCGCTCGCTCCAGGCCTTTATCTTCCAAGGCCTTTATCTTCAAAGGCACCCGTTTAAGAGATGCTATACACTAGCTCTCCGGGTGGCCTCTCGTTCGCCAGTGATCCCTTCGCCCCGCTGCGGTCAATGCTCTACCGTCAGTCATCCCCGGCGAATGATCCCTCCTCTCCTGTCACGTCCCTTCTTAACCCCATTTCTTCCACCTGCCAATCATCCCTTCAGACCCTGCGTGGCACCAATTGCCCGCCCATTGCATCTCTCTGTCTCTCTCTATCCCTCTCTGTCTGCGTCTCTCTGTCTCTCTCTATCTCTTTTTCCCACTCTCTCCTCTCTATATATTGGTAATGACTATTAGGCTAAGTGTTCACAGAAATGATCTAGGCCTATGATTATGATGATTAGGCCAACTTTAGAGTCATAAAACAGTACATAGTTATAAACATCATCGCCGAATCCCTTCTCACTACAGTAGGTGACTCCTGTGCAAAGTGAGCTCTCTCCAGACGATAGTTGTAATCGACAAAAGAATTTAGCAGAGCGTGGTTTCGATCCACGGACCTCTGGGTTATGGGCCCAGCACGCTTCCACTGCGCCACTCTGCTCTATGTTAGAAACGTGTCTAACCAATCAAAACCAACGTGAACAAACAACAAAATATATGCCAAGCCAATCCTGCTAATGTGTGATTCAGTCTTTACCTCTGGGTGTGTCAAAATCCTCCAGAATATTCCATTATTTGTCTATAGGTCTACCCACTCTACCGGATAGGCCAACCAAACTTTGGAAGTCTTATAAATCGTTTGTCAAGGTACAGAAACATGCCAGAGCGATTGGCCCAAGCTGTTCAGTTGTATCTGCATTGTTACAAGTAAAACTCAGCTTCGACAACGCGTCCAACTTACTCGTTGGCGTGAGTGGTATAACGGTAGCATAGTTGCCTTCCAAGCAATTGATCCGGGTTCGACTCCCGGCTCACGCACGCTGTTTTAAATTTTCGCTGAAAGCTTTTTCCGTGTTCAGATGCCATAATATTTTGATTCATCCCCAGAGAAGTACGTTCTTCTTCTTCTTCTTCTTTTCCGTGCTCTGCCCTTAGGCAGGTTCGAATGTTTGACGTCTCCATTAGAAGTACGTTATAGCTTCGTAATAATGCACTTCAAGCAAAAATAAGAAAAAACGTTTGTTTCCGCCCAGGCTCGAACTAGGGACCTTTCGCGTGTTAGGCGAACGTGATAACCACTACACTACGGAAACCTAATTGGTGTCGTGAGCTTGAAACGACTACTTGTTTCACATCTCTTTCCAACAAAGCTATATAGTCAATGTTAAAATTTCAAGTCAATGCATGTACGTAGGTGACTCCTGTGCAAAGTGAGCTCTCTCCAGACGATAGTTGTAATCGACAAAAGAATTTAGCAGAGCGTGGTTTCGATCCACGGACCTCTGGGTTATGGGCCCAGCACGCTTCCACTGCGCCACTCTGCTCTATGTTAGAAACGTGTCTAACCAATCAAAACCAACGTGAACAAACAACAAAATATATGCCAAGCCAATCCTGCTAATGTGTGATTCAGTCTTTACCTCTGGGTGTGTCAAAATCCTCCAGAATATTCCATTATTTGTCTATAGGTCTACCCACTCTACCGGATAGGCCAACCAAACTTTGGAAGTCTTATAAATCGTTTGTCAAGGTACAGAAACATGCCAGAGCGATTGGCCCAAGCTGTTCAGTTGTATCTGCATTGTTACAAGTAAAACTCAGCTTCGACAACGCGTCCAACTTACTCGTTGGCGTGAGTGGTATAACGGTAGCATAGTTGCCTTCCAAGCAATTGATCCGGGTTCGACTCCCGGCTCACGCACGTCGTTTTAGATTGCGTGACGAATATCAGTGGACGTCAGTCTGTTCTCGCGGTCCACCTTACGCACAGCTAATGTCATATAGCATGGCTTATATAAAAACACGTTTGAGTTTCAAAATTGTTGTCACAACGTTTTTCTTCTATGACACTTTGTAAATTGTTTAAAATTACAAAGTTCGAGAAATTTCTACAGAAACGTCTATTCATAACTTCAAGTCTCTTGTTCTCAAAAATCGTGTTAATTGACGTTGACGTCTTCGTGTTTGATCGATAAGCAATCTGTGAAAATATATCGAAAGCTCACGTGAAAAGTTCGATTTCTGCAGAGCGCTTAGCAGTTAGCACGAAATCTCTAATGATACGAAACTACCTGGAAATAAGTGCGCCTTAGACTAACAGTGGACCAAGTTCATATAGCCATATGAACTTGGCCACTGTCATTCTATGGTGTCAATTAGCCTGGTTACAAAAACGTTCATGCTATAGAAACTGTCAACAGTCCATCCATCGGTCAGCAACCGAGAACCACGAATATCTTCACCTTTTGGAACAGAATGCGTGAGTGGTATAACGGTAGCATAGTTGCCTTCCAAGCAATTGATCCGGGTTCGACTCCCGGCTCACGCACGCTGTTTTAAATTTTCGCTGAAAGCTTTTTCCGTGTTCAGATGCCATAATAGTTTGATTGATCTCCAGAGAAGTACGTTATAGCTTCGTAATAATGCACTTCAAGCAAAAATAAGAAAAACGTTTGTTTCCGCCCAGGCTCGAACTGGGGACCTTTCGCGTGTTAGGCGAACGTGATAACCACTACACTACGGAAACCTAATTGGTGTCGTGAGCTTGAAACGTCTACTTGTTTCACATCTCTTTCCAACAAAGCTAGTCAATGTTAAAATTTCAAGTCAATGCATGTACGTAGGTGTACTGGAAGAGACGATTGTTGTTCGTACTCTTTCAGTTTTGGTGGCGAGCGGTGCTAATTATAAGAGCGGCTAAGTCTTCGGGGGTCTTATGCTCTTCACAGGCACGTGGGTATCGTTCATCGCACAGAGAATCAGAAACAGTTTTCAATCTTTCTTGGTGACAGTTATCATCGATTTCACGTATTTACATCATATATACAAGCAAACTAGCGATTACACTTGTCATAAAACTATTCTTCGATCCTTCGCTCGCTCCAGGCCTTTATCTTCCAAGGCCTTTATCTTCAAAGGCACCCGTTTAAGAGATGCTATACACTAGCTCTCCGGGTGGCCTCTCGTTCGCCAGTGATCCCTTCGCCCCGCTGCGGTCAATGCTCTACCGTCAGTCATCCCCGGCGAATGATCCCTCCTCTCCTGTCACGTCCCTTCTTAACCCCATTTCTTCCACCTGCCAATCATCCCTTCAGACCCTGCGTGGCACCAATTGCCCGCCCATTGCATCTCTCTGTCTCTCTCTATCCCTCTCTGTCTGCGTCTCTCTGTCTCTCTCTATCTCTTTTTCCCACTCTCTCCTCTCTATATATTGGTAATGACTATTAGGCTAAGTGTTCACAGAAATGATCTAGGCCTATGATTATGATGATTAGGCCAACTTTAGAGTCATAAAACAGTACATAGTTATAAACATCATCGCCGAATCCCTTCTCACTACAGTAGGTGACTCCTGTGCAAAGTGAGCTCTCTCCAGACGATAGTTGTAATCGACAAAAGAATTTAGCAGAGCGTGGTTTCGATCCACGGACCTCTGGGTTATGGGCCCAGCACGCTTCCACTGCGCCACTCTGCTCTATGTTAGAAACGTGTCTAACCAATCAAAACCAACGTGAACAAACAACAAAATATATGCCAAGCCAATCCTGCTAATGTGTGATTCAGTCTTTACCTCTGGGTGTGTCAAAATCCTCCAGAATATTCCATTATTTGTCTATAGGTCTACCCACTCTACCGGATAGGCCAACCAAACTTTGGAAGTCTTATAAATCGTTTGTCAAGGTACAGAAACATGCCAGAGCGATTGGCCCAAGCTGTTCAGTTGTATCTGCATTGTTACAAGTAAAACTCAGCTTCGACAACGCGTCCAACTTACTCGTTGGCGTGAGTGGTATAACGGTAGCATAGTTGCCTTCCAAGCAATTGATCCGGGTTCGACTCCCGGCTCACGCACGCTGTTTTAAATTTTCGCTGAAAGCTTTTTCCGTGTTCAGATGCCATAATATTTTGATTCATCCCCAGAGAAGTACGTTCTTCTTCTTCTTCTTTTCCGTGCTCTGCCCTTAGGCAGGTTCGAATGTTTGACGTCTCCATTAGAAGTACGTTATAGCTTCGTAATAATGCACTTCAAGCAAAAATAAGAAAAAACGTTTGTTTCCGCCCAGGCTCGAACTAGGGACCTTTCGCGTGTTAGGCGAACGTGATAACCACTACACTACGGAAACCTAATTGGTGTCGTGAGCTTGAAACGTCTACTTGTTTCACATCTCTTTCCAACAAAGCTAGTCAATGTTAAAATTTCAAGTCAATGCATGTACGTAGGTGTACTGGAAGAGACGATTGTTGTTCGTACTCTTTCAGTTTTGGTGGCGAGCGGTGCTAATTATAAGAGCGGCTAAGTCTTCGGGGGTCTTATGCTCTTCACAGGCACGTGGGTATCGTTCATCGCACAGAGAATCAGAAACAGTTTTCAATCTTTCTTGGTGACAGTTATCATCGATTTCACGTATTTACATCATATATACAAGCAAACTAGCGATTACACTTGTCATAAAACTATTCTTCGATCCTTCGCTCGCTCCAGGCCTTTATCTTCCAAGGCCTTTATCTTCAAAGGCACCCGTTTAAGAGATGCTATACACTAGCTCTCCGGGTGGCCTCTCGTTCGCCAGTGATCCCTTCGCCCCGCTGCGGTCAATGCTCTACCGTCAGTCATCCCCGGCGAATGATCCCTCCTCTCCTGTCACGTCCCTTCTTAACCCCATTTCTTCCACCTGCCAATCATCCCTTCAGACCCTGCGTGGCACCAATTGCCCGCCCATTGCATCTCTCTGTCTCTCTCTATCCCTCTCTGTCTGCGTCTCTCTGTCTCTCTCTATCTCTTTTTCACACTCTCTCCTCTCTATATATTGGTAATGACTATTAGGCTAAGTGTTCACAGAAATGATCTAGGCCTATGATTATGATGATTAGGCCAACTTTAGAGTCATAAAACAGTACATAGTTATAAACATCATCGCCGAATCCCTTCTCACTACAGTAGGTGACTCCTGTGCAAAGTGAGCTCTCTCCAGACGATAGTTGTAATCGACAAAAGAATTTAGCAGAGCGTGGTTTCGATCCACGGACCTCTGGGTTATGGGCCCAGCACGCTTCCACTGCGCCACTCTGCTCTATGTTAGAAACGTGTCTAACCAATCAAAACCAACGTGAACAAACAACAAAATATATGCCAAGCCAATCCTGCTAATGTGTGATTCAGTCTTTACCTCTGGGTGTGTCAAAATCCTCCAGAATATTCCATTATTTGTCTATAGGTCTACCCACTCTACCGGATAGGCCAACCAAACTTTGGAAGTCTTATAAATCGTTTGTCAAGGTACAGAAACATGCCAGAGCGATTGGCCCAAGCTGTTCAGTTGTATCTGCATTGTTACAAGTAAAACTCAGCTTCGACAACGCGTCCAACTTACTCGTTGGCGTGAGTGGTATAACGGTAGCATAGTTGCCTTCCAAGCAATTGATCCGGGTTCGACTCCCGGCTCACGCACGCTGTTTTAAATTTTCGCTGAAAGCTTTTTCCGTGTTCAGATGCCATAATATTTTGATTCATCCCCAGAGAAGTACGTTCTTCTTCTTCTTCTTTTCCGTGCTCTGCCCTTAGGCAGGTTCGAATGTTTGACGTCTCCATTAGAAGTACGTTATAGCTTCGTAATAATGCACTTCAAGCAAAAATAAGAAAAACGTTTGTTTCCGCCCAGGCTCGAACTAGGGACCTTTCGCGTGTTAGGCGAACGTGATAACCACTACACTACGGAAACCTAATTGGTGTCGTGAGCTTGAAACGACTACTTGTTTCACATCTCTTTCCAACAAAGCTATATAGTCAATGTTAAAATTTCAAGTCAATGCATGTACGTAGGTGACTCCTGTGCAAAGTGAGCTCTCTCCAGACGATAGTTGTAATCGACAAAAGAATTTAGCAGAGCGTGGTTTCGATCCACGGACCTCTGGGTTATGGGCCCAGCACGCTTCCACTGCGCCACTCTGCTCTATGTTAGAAACGTGTCTAACCAATCAAAACCAACGTGAACAAACAACAAAATATATGCCAAGCCAATCCTGCTAATGTGTGATTCAGTCTTTACCTCTGGGTGTGTCAAAATCCTCCAGAATATTCCATTATTTGTCTATAGGTCTACCCACTCTACCGGATAGGCCAACCAAACTTTGGAAGTCTTATAAATCGTTTGTCAAGGTACAGAAACATGCCAGAGCGATTGGCCCAAGCTGTTCAGTTGTATCTGCATTGTTACAAGTAAAACTCAGCTTCGACAACGCGTCCAACTTACTCGTTGGCGTGAGTGGTATAACGGTAGCATAGTTGCCTTCCAAGCAATTGATCCGGGTTCGACTCCCGGCTCACGCACGTCGTTTTAGATTGCGTGACGAATATCAGTGGACGTCAGTCTGTTCTCGCGGTCCACCTTACGCACAGCTAATGTCATATAGCATGGCTTATATAAAAACACGTTTGAGTTTCAAAATTGTTGTCACAACGTTTTTCTTCTATGACACTTTGTAAATTGTTTAAAATTACAAAGTTCGAGAAATTTCTACAGAAACGTCTATTCATAACTTCAAGTCTCTTGTGCTCAAAAATCGTGTTAATTGACGTTGACGTCTTCGTGTTTGATCGCTAAGCAATCTGTGAAAATATATCGAAAGCTCACGTGAAAAGTTCGATTTCTGCAGAGCGCTTAGCAGTTAGCACGAAATCTCTAATGATACGAAACTACCTGGAAATAAGTGCGCCTTAGACTAACAGTGGACCAAGTTCATATAGCCATATGAACTTGGCCACTGTCATTCTATGGGGTCAATTAGCCTGGTTACAAAAACGTTCATGCTATAGAAACTGTCAACAGTCCATCCATCGGTCAGCAACCGAGAACCACGAATATCTTCACCTTTTGGAACAGAATGCGTGAGTGGTATAACGGTAGCATAGTTGCCTTCCAAGCAATTGATCCGGGTTCGACTCCCGGCTCACGCACGCTGTTTTAAATTTTCGCTGAAAGCTTTTTCCGTGTTCAGATGCCATAATAGTTTGATTGATCTCCAGAGAAGTACGTTATAGCTTCGTAATAATGCACTTCAAGCAAAAATAAGAAAAACGTTTGTTTCCGCCCAGGCTCGAACTGGGGACCTTTCGCGTGTTAGGCGAACGTGATAACCACTACACTACGGAAACCTAATTGGTGTCGTGAGCTTGAAACGTCTACTTGTTTCACATCTCTTTCCAACAAAGCTAGTCAATGTTAAAATTTCAAGTCAATGCATGTACGTAGGTGACTCCTGTGCAAAGTGAGCTCTCTCCAGACGATAGTTGTAATCGACAAAAGAATTTAGCAGAGCGTGGTTTCGATCCACGGACCTCTGGGTTATGGGCCCAGCACGCTTCCACTGCGCCACTCTGCTCTATGTTAGAAACGTGTCTAACCAATCAAAACCAACGTGAACAAACAACAAAATATATGCCAAGCCAATCCTGCTAATGTGTGATTCAGTCTTTACCTCTGGGTGTGTCAAAATCCTCCAGAATATTCCATTATTTGTCTATAGGTCTACCCACTCTACCGGATAGGCCAACCAAAATTTGGAAGTCTTATAAATCGTTTGTCAAGGTACAGAAACATGCCAGAGCGATTGGCCCAAGCTGTTCAGTTGTATCTGCATTGTTACAAGTAAAACTCAGCTTCGACAACGCGTCCAACTTACTCGTTGGCGTGAGTGGTATAACGGTAGCATAGTTGCCTTCCAAGCAATTGTTCCGGGTTCGACTCCCGGCTCACGCACGTCGTTTTAGATTGCGTGACGAATATCAGTGGACGTCAGTCTGTTCTCGCGGTCCACCTTACGCACAGCTAATGTCATTTAGCATGGCTTATATAAAAACACGTTTGAGTTTCAAAATTGTTGTCACAACGTTTTTCTTCTATGACACTTTGTAAATTGTCTAAAATTACAAAGTTCGACAAATTTCTACAGAAACGTCTATTCATAACTTCAAGTCTCTTGTCCTCAAAAATCGTGTTAATTGACGTTGACGTCTTCGTGTTTGATCGATAAGCAATCTGTGAAAATATATCGAAAGCTCACGTGAAAAGTTCGATTTCTGCACAGCGCTTAGCAGTTAGCACGAAATCTCTAATGATACGAAACTACCTGGAAATAAGTGCGCCTTAGACTAACAGTGGACCAAGTTCAAATAGCCTTATGAACTTGGCCACTGTCAGTCTATGGGGTCAATTAGCCTGGTTACAAGAACGTTCATGCTATAGAAACTGTCAACAGTCCATCCATCGGTCAGCAACCGAGAACCACGAATATCTTCACCTTTTGGAACAGAATGCGTGAGTGGTATAACGGTAGCATAGTTGCCTTCCAAGGAATTGATCCGGGTTCGACTCCCGGCTCACGCACGCTGTTTTAAATTTTCGCTGAAAGCTTTTTCCGTGTTCAGATGCCATAATATTTTGATTGATCCCCAGAGAAGTACGTTATAGCTTCGTAATAATGCACTTCAAGCAAAAATAAGAAAAACGTTTGTTTCCGCCCAGGCTCGAACTGGGGACCTTTCGCGTGTTAGGCGAACGTGATAACCACTACACTACGGAAACCTAATTGGTGTCGTGAGCTTGAAACGTCTACTTGTTTCACATCTCTTTCCAGCAAAGCTAGTCAATGTTAAAATTTCAAGTCAATGCATGTACGTAGGTGACTCCTGTGCAAAGTGAGCTCTCTCCAGGCGATAGTTGTAATCGACAAAAGAATTTAGCAGAGCGTGGTTTCGATCCACGGACCTCTGGGTTATGGGCCCAGCACGCTTCCACTGCGCCACTCTGCTCTATGTTAGAAACGTGTCTAACCAATCAAAACCAACGTGAACAAACAACAAAATATATGCCAAGCCAATCCTGCTAATGTGTGATTCAGTCTTTACCTCTGGGTGTGTCAAAATCCTCCAGAATATTCCATTATTTATCTATAGGTCTACCCACTCTACCGGATAGGCCAACCAAACTTTGGAAGTCTTATAAATCGTTTGTCAAGGTACAGAAACATGCCAGAGCGATTGGCCCAAGCTGTTCAGTTGTATCTGCATTGTTACAAGTAAAACTCAGCTTCGACAACGCGTCCAACTTACTCGTTGGCGTGAGTGGTATAACGGTAGCATAGTTGCCTTCCAAGCAATTGATCCGGGTTCGACTCCCGGCTCACGCACGTCGTTTTAGATTGCGTGACGAATATCAGTGGACGTCAGTCTGTTCTCGCGGTCCACCTTACGCACAGCTAATGTCATATAGCATGGCTTATATAAAAACACGTTTGAGTTTCAAAATTGTTGTCACAACGTTTTTCTTCTATGACACTTTGTAAATTGTCTAAAATTACAAAGTTCGACAAATTTCTACAGAAACGTCTATTCATAACTTCAAGTCTCTTGTCCTCAAAAATCGTGTTAATTGACGTTGACGTCTTCGTGTTTGATCGATCAGCAATCTGTGAAAATATATCGAAAGCTCACGTGAAAAGTTCGATTTCTGCACAGCGTTTAGCAGTTAGCACGAAATCTCTAATGATACGAAACTACATGGAAATAAGTGCGCCTTAGACTAACAGTGGACCAAGTTCATATAACCTTATGAACTGGCCACTGTCATTCTATGGGGTCAATTAGCCTGGTTACAAAAACGTTCATGCTATAGAAACTGTCAACAGTCCATCCATCGGTCAGCATCCGAGAACAACGAATATCTTCACCTTTTGAAACCGAATGCGTGAGTGGTATAACGGTAGCATAGTTGCCTTCCAAGCAATTGATCCGGGTTCGACTCCCGGCTCACGCACGCTGTTTTAAATTTTCGCTGAAAGCTTTTTCCGTGTTCAGATGCCATAATAGTTTGATTGATCTCCAGAGAAGTACGTTATAGCTTCGTAATAATGCACTTCAAGCAAAAATAAGAAAAACGTTTGTTTCCGCCCAGGCTCGAACTGGGGACCTTTCGCGTGTTAGGCGAACGTGATAACCACTACACTACGGAAACCTAATTGGTGTCGTGAGCTTGAAACGTCTACTTGTTTCACATCTCTTTCCAGCAAAGCTAGTCAATGTTAAAATTTCAAGTCAATGCATGTACGTAGGTGACTCCTGTGCAAAGTGAGCTCTCTCCAGGCGATAGTTGTAATCGACAAAAGAATTTAGCAGAGCGTGGTTTCGATCCACGGACCTCTGGGTTATGGGCCCAGCACGCTTCCACTGCGCCACTCTGCTCTATGTTAGAAACGTGTCTAACCAATCAAAACCAACGTGAACAAACAACAAAATATATGCCAAGCCAATCCTGCTAATGTGTGATTCAGTCTTTACCTCTGGGTGTGTCAAAATCCTCCAGAATATTCCATTATTTATCTATAGGTCTACCCACTCTACCGGATAGGCCAACCAAACTTTGGAAGTCTTATAAATCGTTTGTCAAGGTACAGAAACATGCCAGAGCGATTGGCCCAAGCTGTTCAGTTGTATCTGCATTGTTACAAGTAAAACTCAGCTTCGACAACGCGTCCAACTTACTCGTTGGCGTGAGTGGTATAACGGTAGCATAGTTGCCTTCCAAGCAATTGATCCGGGTTCGACTCCCGGCTCACGCACGTCGTTTTAGATTGCGTGACGAATATCAGTGGACGTCAGTCTGTTCTCGCGGTCCACCTTACGCACAGCTAATGTCATATAGCATGGCTTATATAAAAACACGTTTGAGTTTCAAAATTGTTGTCACAACGTTTTTCTTCTATGACACTTTGTAAATTGTCTAAAATTACAAAGTTCGACAAATTTCTACAGAAACGTCTATTCATAACTTCAAGTCTCTTGTCCTCAAAAATCGTGTTAATTGACGTTGACGTCTTCGTGTTTGATCGATCAGCAATCTGTGAAAATATATCGAAAGCTCACGTGAAAAGTTCGATTTCTGCACAGCGTTTAGCAGTTAGCACGAAATCTCTAATGATACGAAACTACATGGAAATAAGTGCGCCTTAGACTAACAGTGGACCAAGTTCATATAACCTTATGAACTGGCCACTGTCATTCTATGGGGTCAATTAGCCTGGTTACAAAAACGTTCATGCTATAGAAACTGTCAACAGTCCATCCATCGGTCAGCATCCGAGAACAACGAATATCTTCACCTTTTGAAACCGAATGCGTGAGTGGTATAACGGTAGCATAGTTGCCTTCCAAGCAATTGATCCGGGTTCGACTCCCGGCTCACGCACGCTGTTTTAAATTTTCGCTGAAAGCTTTTTCCGTGTTCAGATGCCATAATAGTTTGATTGATCTCCAGAGAAGTACGTTATAGCTTCGTAATAATGCACTTCAAGCAAAAATAAGAAAAACGTTTGTTTCCGCCCAGGCTCGAACTGGGGACCTTTCGCGTGTTAGGCGAACGTGATAACCACTACACTACGGAAACCTAATTGGTGTCGTGAGCTTGAAACGTCTACTTGTTTCGCATCTCTTTCCAACAAAGCTAGTCAATGTTAAAATTTCAAGTCAATGCATGTACGTAGGTGACTCCTGTGCAAAGTGAGCTCTCTCCAGACGATAGTTGTAATCGACAAAAGAATTTAGCAGAGCGTGGTTTCGATCCACGGACCTCTGGGTTATGGGCCCAGCACGCTTCCACTGCGCCACTCTGCTCTATGTTAGAAACGTGTCTAACCAATCAAAACCAACGTGAACAAACAACAAAATATATGCCAAGCCAATCCTGCTAATGTGTGATTCAGTCTTTACCTCTGGGTGTGTCAAAATCCTCCAGAATATTCCATTATTTGTCTATAGGTCTACCCACTCTACCGGATAGGCCAACCAAACTTTGGAAGTCTTATAAATCGTTTGTCAAGGTACAGAAACATGCCAGAGCGATTGGCCCAAGCTGTTCAGTTGTATCTGCATTGTTACAAGTAAAACTCAGCTTCGACAACGCGTCCAACTTACTCGTTGGCGTGAGTGGTATAACGGTAGCATAGTTGCCTTCCAAGCAATTGATCCGGGTTCGACTCCCGGCTCACGCACGTCGTTTTAGATTGCGTGACGAATATCAGTGGACGTCAGTCTGTTCTCGCGGTCCACCTTACGCACAGCTAATGTCATATAGCATGGCTTATATAAAAACACGTTTGAGTTTCAAAATTGTTGTCACAACGTTTTTCTTCTATGACACTTTGTAAATTGTTTAAAATTACAAAGTTCGAGAAATTTCTACAGAAACGTCTATTCATAACTTCAAGTCTCTTGTTCTCAAAAATCGTGTTAATTGACGTTGACGTCTTCGTGTTTGATCGATAAGCAATCTGTGAAAATATATCGAAAGCTCACGTGAAAAGTTCGATTTCTGCAGAGCGCTTAGCAGTTAGCACGAAATCTCTAATGATACGAAACTACCTGGAAATAAGTGCGCCTTAGACTAACAGTGGACCAAGTTCATATAGCCATATGAACTTGGCCACTGTCATTCTATGGGGTCAATTAGCCTGGTTACAAAAACGTTCATGCTATAGAAACTGTCAACAGTCCATCCATCGGTCAGCAACCGAGAACCACGAATATCTTCACCTTTTGGAACAGAATGCGTGAGTGGTATAACGGTAGCATAGTTGCCTTCCAAGCAATTGATCCGGGTTCGACTCCCGGCTCACGCACGCTGTTTTAAATTTTCGCTGAAAGCTTTTTCCGTGTTCAGATGCCATAATAGTTTGATTGATCTCCAGAGAAGTACGTTATAGCTTCGTAATAATGCACTTCAAGCAAAAATAAGAAAAACGTTTGTTTCCGCCCAGGCTCGAACTGGGGACCTTTCGCGTGTTAGGCGAACGTGATAACCACTACACTACGGAAACCTAATTGGTGTCGTGAGCTTGAAACGTCTACTTGTTTCACATCTCTTTCCAACAAAGCTAGTCAATGTTAAAATTTCAAGTCAATGCATGTACGTAGGTGACTCCTGTGCAAAGTGAGCTCTCTCCAGACGATAGTTGTAATCGACAAAAGAATTTAGCAGAGCGTGGTTTCGATCCACGGACCTCTGGGTTATGGGCCCAGCACGCTTCCACTGCGCCACTCTGCTCTATGTTAGAAACGTGTCTAACCAATCAAAACCAACGTGAACAAACAACAAAATATATGCCAAGCCAATCCTGCTAATGTGTGATTCAGTCTTTACCTCTGGGTGTGTCAAAATCCTCCAGAATATTCCATTATTTGTCTATAGGTCTACCCACTCTACCGGATAGGCCAACCAAACTTTGGAAGTCTTATAAATCGTTTGTCAAGGTACAGAAACATGCCAGAGCGATTGGCCCAAGCTGTTCAGTTGTATCTGCATTGTTACAAGTAAAACGCAGCTTCGACAACGCGTCCAACTTACTCGTTGGCGTTAGTGGTATAACGGTAGCATAGTTGCCTTCCAAGCAATTGATCCGGGTTCGACTCCCGGCTCACGCACGTCGTTTTAGATTGCGTGACGAATATCAGTGGACGTCAGTCTGTTCTCGCGGTCCACCTTACGCACAGCTAATGTCATATAGCATGGCTTATATAAAAACACGTTTGAGTTTCAAAATTGTTGTCACAACGTTTTTCTTCTATGACACTTTGTAAATTGTTTAAAATTACAAAGTTCGAGAAATTTCTACAGAAACGTCTATTCATAACTTCAAGTCTCTTGTTCTCAAAAATCGTGTTAATTGACGTTGACGTCTTCGTGTTTGATCGATAAGCAATCTGTGAAAATATATCGAAAGCTCACGTGAAAACTTCGATTTCTGCACAGCGTTTAGCAGTTAGCACGAAATCTCTAATGATACGAAACTACATGGAAATAAGTGCGCCTTAGACTAACAGTGGACCAAGTTCATATAACCTTATGAACTGGCCACTGTCATTCTATGGGGTCAATTAGCCTGGTTACAAAAACGTTCATGCTATAGAAACTGTCAACAGTCCATCCATCGGTCAGCATCCGAGAACAACGAATATCTTCACCTTTTGAAACCGAATGCGTGAGTGGTATAACGGTAGCATAGTTGCCTTCCAAGCAATTGATCCGCGTTCGACTCCCGGCTCACGCACGCTGTTTTAAATTTTCGCTGAAAGCTTTTTCCGTGTTCAGATGCCATAATAGTTTGATTGATCTCCAGAGAAGTACGTTATAGCTTCGTAATAATGCACTTCAAGCAAAAATAAGAAAAACGTTTGTTTCCGCCCAGGCTCGAACTAGGGACCTTTCGCGTGTTAGGCGAACGTGATAACCACTACACTACGGAAACCTAATTGGTGTCGTGAGCTTGAAACGACTACTTGTTTCACATCTCTTTCCAACAAAGCTATATAGTCAATGTTAAAATTTCAAGTCAATGCATGTACGTAGGTGACTCCTGTGCAAAGTGAGCTCTCTCCAGACGATAGTTGTAATCGACAAAAGAATTTATCAGAGCGTGGTTTCGATCCACGGACCTCTGGGTTATGGGCCCAGCACGCTTCCACTGCGCCACTCTGCTCTATGTTAGAAACGTGTCTAACCAATCAAAACCAACGTGAACAAACAACAAAATATATGCCAAGCCAATCCTGCTAATGTGTGATTCAGTCTTTACCTCTGGGTGTGTCAAAATCCTCCAGAATATTCCATTATTTGTCTATAGGTCTACCCACTCTACCGGATATAGGCCAACCAAACTTTGGAAGTCTTATAAATCGTTTGTCAAGGTACAGAAACATGCCAGAGCGATTGGCCCAAGCTGTTCAGTTGTATCTGCATTGTTACAAGTAAAACTCAGCTTCGACAACGCGTCCAACTTACTCGTTGGCGTGAGTGGTATAACGGTAGCATAGTTGCCTTCCAAGCAATTGATCCGGGTTCGACTCCCGGCTCACGCACGTCGTTTTAGATTGCGTGACGAATATCAGTGGACGTCAGTCTGTTCTCGCGGTCCACCTTACGCACAGCTAATGTCATATAGCATGGCTTATATAAAAACACGTTTGAGTTTCAAAATTTTTGTCACAACGTTTTTCTTCTATGACACTTTGTAAATTGTCTAAAATTACAAAGTTCGACAAATTTCTACAGAAACGTCTATTCATAACTTCAAGTCTCTTGTCCTCAAAAATCGTGTTAATTGACGTTGACGTCTTCGTGTTTGATCGATAAGCAATCTGTGAAAATATATCGAAAGCTCACGTGAAAAGTTCGATTTCTGCACAGCGCTTAGCAGTTAGCACGAAATCTCTAATGATACGAAACTACCTGGAAATAAGTGCGCCTTAGACTAACAGTGGACCAAGTTCAAATAGCCTTATGAACTGGGCCACTGTCAGTCTATGGGGTCAATTAGCCTGGTTACAAGAACGTTCATGCTATAGAAACTGTCAACAGTCCATCCATCGGTCAGCAACCGAGAACCACGAATATCTTCACCTTTTGGAACAGAATGCGTGAGTGGTATAACGGTAGCATAGTTGCCTTCCAAGGAATTGATCCGGGTTCGACTCCCGGCTCACGCACGCTGTTTTAAATTTTCGCTGAAAGCTTTTTCCGTGTTCAGATGCCATAATATTTTGATTGATCCCCAGAGAAGTACGTTATAGCTTCGTAATAATGCACTTCAAGCAAAAATAAGAAAAACGTTTGTTTCCGCCCAGGCTCGAACTGGGGACCTTTCGCGTGTTAGGCGAACGTGATAACCACTACACTACGGAAACCTAATTGGTGTCGTGAGCTTGAAACGTCTACTTGTTTCACATCTCTTTCCAGCAAAGCTAGTCAATGTTAAAATTTCAAGTCAATGCATGTACGTAGGTGACTCCTGTGCAAAGTGAGCTCTCTCCAGGCGATAGTTGTAATCGACAAAAGAATTTAGCAGAGCGTGGTTTCGATCCACGGACCTCTGGGTTATGGGCCCAGCATGCTTCCACTGCGCCACTCTGCTCTATGTTAGAAACGTGTCTAACCAATCAAAACCAACGTGAACAAACAACAAAATATATGCCAAGCCAATCCTGCTAATGTGTGATTCAGTCTTTACCTCTGGGTGTGTCAAAATCCTCCAGAATATTCCATTATTTGTCTATAGGTCTACCCACTCTACCGGATAGGCCAACCAAACTTTGGAAGTCTTATAAATCGTTTGTCAAGGTACAGAAACATGCCAGAGCGATTGGCCCAAGCTGTTCAGTTGTATCTGCATTGTTACAAGTAAAACTCAGCTTCGACAACGCGTCCAACTTACTCGTTGGCGTGAGTGGTATAACGGTAGCATAGTTGCCTTCCAAGCAATTGATCCGGGTTCGACTCCCGGCTCACGCACGTCGTTTTAGATTGCGTGACGAATATCAGTGGACGTCAGTCTGTTCTCGCGGTCCACCTTACGCACAGCTAATGTCATATAGCATGGCTTATATAAAAACACGTTTGAGTTTCAAAATTGTTGTCACAACGTTTTTCTTCTATGACACTTTGTAAATTGTCTAAAATTACAAAGTTCGACAAATTTCTACAGAAACGTCTATTCATAACTTCAAGTCTCTTGTCCTCAAAAATCGTGTTAATTGACGTTGACGTCTTCGTGTTTGATCGATAAGCAATCTGTGAAAATATATCGAAAGCTCACGTGAAAAGTTCGATTTCTGCACAGCGTTTAGCAGTTAGCACGAAATCTCTAATGATACGAAACTACATGGAAATAAGTGCGCCTTAGACTAACAGTGGACCAAGTTCATATAACCTTATGAACTGGCCACTGTCATTCTATGGGGTCAATTAGCCTGGTTACAAAAACGTTCATGCTATAGAAACTGTCAACAGTCCATCCATCGGTCAGCATCCGAGAACAACGAATATCTTCACCTTTTGAAACCGAATGCGTGAGTGGTATAACGGTAGCATAGTTGCCTTCCAAGCAATTGATCCGGGTTCGACTCCCGGCTCACGCACGCTGTTTTAAATTTTCGCTGAAAGCTTTTTCCGTGTTCAGATGCCATAATAGTTTGATTGATCTCCAGAGAAGTACGTTATAGCTTCGTAATAATGCACTTCAAGCAAAAATAAGAAAAACGTTTGTTTCCGCCCAGGCTCGAACTGGGGACCTTTCGCGTGTTAGGCGAACGTGATAACCACTACACTACGGAAACCTAATTGGTGTCGTGAGCTTGAAACGTCTACTTGTTTCGCATCTCTTTCCAACAAAGCTAGTCAATGTTAAAATTTCAAGTCAATGCATGTACGTAGGTGACTCCTGTGCAAAGTGAGCTCTCTCCAGACGATAGTTGTAATCGACAAAAGAATTTAGCAGAGCGTGGTTTCGATCCACGGACCTCTGGGTTATGGGCCCAGCACGCTTCCACTGCGCCACTCTGCTCTATGTTAGAAACGTGTCTAACCAATCAAAACCAACGTGAACAAACAACAAAATATATGCCAAGCCAATCCTGCTAATGTGTGATTCAGTCTTTACCTCTGGGTGTGTCAAAATCCTCCAGAATATTCCATTATTTGTCTATAGGTCTACCCACTCTACCGGATAGGCCAACCAAACTTTGGAAGTCTTATAAATCGTTTGTCAAGGTACAGAAACATGCCAGAGCGATTGGCCCAAGCTGTTCAGTTGTATCTGCATTGTTACAAGTAAAACTCAGCTTCGACAACGCGTCCAACTTACTCGTTGGCGTGAGTGGTATAACGGTAGCATAGTTGCCTTCCAAGCAATTGATCCGGGTTCGACTCCCGGCTCACGCACGTCGTTTTAGATTGCGTGACGAATATCAGTGGACGTCAGTCTGTTCTCGCGGTCCACCTTACGCACAGCTAATGTCATATAGCATGGCTTATATAAAAACACGTTTGAGTTTCAAAATTGTTGTCACAACGTTTTTCTTCTATGACACTTTGTAAATTGTTTAAAATTACAAAGTTCGAGAAATTTCTACAGAAACGTCTATTCATAACTTCAAGTCTCTTGTCCTCAAAAATCGTGTTAATTGACGTTGACGTCTTCGTGTTTGATCGCTAAGCAATCTGTGAAAATATATCGAAAGCTCACGTGAAAAGTTCGATTTCTGCAGAGCGCTTAGCAGTTAGCACGAAATCTCTAATGATACGAAACTACCTGGAAATAAGTGCGCCTTAGACTAACAGTGGACCAAGTTCATATAGCCATATGAACTTGGCCACTGTCATTCTATGGGGTCAATTAGCCTGGTTACAAACACGTTCATGCTATAGAAACTGTCAACAGTCCATCCATCGGTCAGCAACCGAGAACCACGAATATCTTCACCTTTTGGAACAGAATGCGTGAGTGGTATAACGGTAGCATAGTTGCCTTCCAAGCAATTGATCCGGGTTCGACTCCCGGCTCACGCACGCTGTTTTAAATTTTCGCTGAAAGCTTTTTCCGTGTTCAGATGCCATAATAGTTTGATTGATCTCCAGAGAAGTACGTTATAGCTTCGTAATAATGCACTTCAAGCAAAAATAAGAAAAACGTTTGTTTCCGCCCAGGCTCGAACTGGGGACCTTTCGCGTGTTAGGCGAACGTGATAACCACTACACTACGGAAACCTAATTGGTGTCGTGAGCTTGAAACGTCTACTTGTTTCACATCTCTTTCCAACAAAGCTAGTCAATGTTAAAATTTCAAGTCAATGCATGTACGTAGGTGACTCCTGTGCAAAGTGAGCTCTCTCCAGACGATAGTTGTAATCGACAAAAGAATTTAGCAGAGCGTGGTTTCGATCCACGGACCTCTGGGTTATGGGCCCAGCACGCTTCCACTGCGCCACTCTGCTCTATGTTAGAAACGTGTCTAACCAATCAAAACCAACGTGAACAAACAACAAAATATATGCCAAGCCAATCCTGCTAATGTGTGATTCAGTCTTTACCTCTGGGTGTGTCAAAATCCTCCAGAATATTCCATTATTTGTCTATAGGTCTACCCACTCTACCGGATAGGCCAACCAAACTTTGGAAGTCTTATAAATCGTTTGTCAAGGTACAGAAACATGCCAGAGCGATTGGCCCAAGCTGTTCAGTTGTATCTGCATTGTTACAAGTAAAACTCAGCTTCGACAACGCGTCCAACTTACTCGTTGGCGTGAGTGGTATAACGGTAGCATAGTTGCCTTCCAAGCAATTGATCCGGGTTCGACTCCCGGCTCACGCACGTCGTTTTAGATTGCGTGACGAATATCAGTGGACGTCAGTCTGTTCTCGCGGTCCACCTTACGCACAGCTAATGTCATATAGCATGGCTTATATAAAAACACGTTTGAGTTTCAAAATTGTTGTCACAACGTTTTTCTTCTATGACACTTTGTAAATTGTTTAAAATTACAAAGTTCGAGAAATTTCTACAGAAACGTCTATTCATAACTTCAAGTCTGTTGTTCTCAAAAATCGTGTTAATTGACGTTGACGTCTTCGTGTTTGATCGATAAGCAATCTGTGAAAATATATCGAAAGCTCACGTGAAAACTTCGATTTCTGCACAGCGTTTAGCAGTTAGCACGAAATCTCTAATGATACGAAACTACATGGAAATAAGTGCGCCTTAGACTAACAGTGGACCAAGTTCATATAACCTTATGAACTGGCCACTGTCATTCTATGGGGTCAATTAGCCTGGTTACAAAAACGTTCATGCTATAGAAACTGTCAACAGTCCATCCATCGGTCAGCATCCGAGAACAACGAATATCTTCACCTTTTGAAACCGAATGCGTGAGTGGTATAACGGTAGCATAGTTGCCTTCCAAGCAATTGATCCGCGTTCGACTCCCGGCTCACGCACGCTGTTTTAAATTTTCGCTGAAAGCTTTTTCCGTGTTCAGATGCCATAATAGTTTGATTGATCTCCAGAGAAGTACGTTATAGCTTCGTAATAATGCACTTCAAGCAAAAATAAGAAAAACGTTTGTTTCCGCCCAGGCTCGAACTAGGGACCTTTCGCGTGTTAGGCGAACGTGATAACCACTACACTACGGAAACCTAATTGGTGTCGTGAGCTTGAAACGACTACTTGTTTCACATCTCTTTCCAACAAAGCTATATAGTCAATGTTAAAATTTCAAGTCAATGCATGTCGTAGGTGACTCCTGTGCAAAGTGAGCTCTCTCCAGACGATAGTTGTAATCGACAAAAGAATTTAGCAGAGCGTGGTTTCGATCCACGGACCTCTGGGTTATGGGCCCAGCACGCTTCCACTGCGCCACTCTGCTCTATGTTAGAAACGTGTCTAACCAATCAAAACCAACGTGAACAAACAACAAAATATATGCCAAGCCAATCCTGCTAATGTGTGATTCAGTCTTTACCTCTGGGTGTGTCAAAATCCTCCAGAATATTCCATTATTTGTCTATAGGTCTACCCACTCTACCGGATAGGCCAACCAAACTTTGGAAGTCTTATAAATCGTTTGTCAAGGTACAGAAACATGCCAGAGCGATTGGCCCAAGCTGTTCAGTTGTATCTGCATTGTTACAAGTAAAACTCAGCTTCGACAACGCGTCCAACTTACTCGTTGGCGTGAGTGGTATAACGGTAGCATAGTTGCCTTCCAAGCAATTGATCCGGGTTCGACTCCCGGCTCACGCACGTCGTTTTAGATTGCGTGACGAATATCAGTGGACGTCAGTCTGTTCTCGCGGTCCACCTTACGCACAGCTAATGTCATATAGCATGGCTTATATAAAAACACGTTTGAGTTTCAAAATTGTTGTCACAACGTTTTTCTTCTATGACACTTTGTAAATTGTCTAAAATTACAAAGTTCGACAAATTTCTACAGAAACGTCTATTCATAACTTCAAGTCTCTTGTCCTCAAAAATCGTGTTAATTGACGTTGACGTCTTCGTGTTTGATCGATCAGCAATCTGTGAAAATATATCGAAAGCTCACGTGAAAAGTTCGATTTCTGCACAGCGTTTAGCAGTTAGCACGAAATCTCTAATGATACGAAACTACATGGAAATAAGTGCGCCTTAGACTAACAGTGGACCAAGTTCATATAACCTTATGAACTGGCCACTGTCATTCTATGGGGTCAATTAGCCTGGTTACAAAAACGTTCATGCTATAGAAACTGTCAACAGTCCATCCATCGGTCAGCATCCGAGAACAACGAATATCTTCACCTTTTGAAACCGAATGCGTGAGTGGTATAACGGTAGCATAGTTGCCTTCCAAGCAATTGATCCGGGTTCGACTCCCGGCTCACGCACGCTGTTTTAAATTTTCGCTGAAAGCTTTTTCCGTGTTCAGATGCCATAATAGTTTGATTGATCTCCAGAGAAGTACGTTATAGCTTCGTAATAATGCACTTCAAGCAAAAATAAGAAAAACGTTTGTTTCCGCCCAGGCTCGAACTGGGGACCTTTCGCGTGTTAGGCGAACGTGATAACCACTACACTACGGAAACCTAATTGGTGTCGTGAGCTTGAAACGTCTACTTGTTTCACATCTCTTTCCAGCAAAGCTAGTCAATGTTAAAATTTCAAGTCAATGCATGTACGTAGGTGACTCCTGTGCAAAGTGAGCTCTCTCCAGGCGATAGTTGTAATCGACAAAAGAATTTAGCAGAGCGTGGTTTCGATCCACGGACCTCTGGGTTATGGGCCCAGCACGCTTCCACTGCGCCACTCTGCTCTATGTTAGAAACGTGTCTAACCAATCAAAACCAACGTGAACAAACAACAAAATATATGCCAAGCCAATCCTGCTAATGTGTGATTCAGTCTTTACCTCTGGGTGTGTCAAAATCCTCCAGAATATTCCATTATTTATCTATAGGTCTACCCACTCTACCGGATAGGCCAACCAAACTTTGGAAGTCTTATAAATCGTTTGTCAAGGTACAGAAACATGCCAGAGCGATTGGCCCAAGCTGTTCAGTTGTATCTGCATTGTTACAAGTAAAACTCAGCTTCGACAACGCGTCCAACTTACTCGTTGGCGTGAGTGGTATAACGGTAGCATAGTTGCCTTCCAAGCAATTGATCCGGGTTCGACTCCCGGCTCACGCACGTCGTTTTAGATTGCGTGACGAATATCAGTGGACGTCAGTCTGTTCTCGCGGTCCACCTTACGCACAGCTAATGTCATATAGCATGGCTTATATAAAAACACGTTTGAGTTTCAAAATTGTTGTCACAACGTTTTTCTTCTATGACACTTTGTAAATTGTCTAAAATTACAAAGTTCGACAAATTTCTACAGAAACGTCTATTCATAACTTCAAGTCTCTTGTCCTCAAAAATCGTGTTAATTGACGTTGACGTCTTCGTGTTTGATCGATCAGCAATCTGTGAAAATATATCGAAAGCTCACGTGAAAAGTTCGATTTCTGCACAGCGTTTAGCAGTTAGCACGAAATCTCTAATGATACGAAACTACATGGAAATAAGTGCGCCTTAGACTAACAGTGGACCAAGTTCATATAACCTTATGAACTGGCCACTGTCATTCTATGGGGTCAATTAGCCTGGTTACAAAAACGTTCATGCTATAGAAACTGTCAACAGTCCATCCATCGGTCAGCATCCGAGAACAACGAATATCTTCACCTTTTGAAACCGAATGCGTGAGTGGTATAACGGTAGCATAGTTGCCTTCCAAGCAATTGATCCGGGTTCGACTCCCGGCTCACGCACGCTGTTTTAAATTTTCGCTGAAAGCTTTTTCCGTGTTCAGATGCCATAATAGTTTGATTGATCTCCAGAGAAGTACGTTATAGCTTCGTAATAATGCACTTCAAGCAAAAATAAGAAAAACGTTTGTTTCCGCCCAGGCTCGAACTGGGGACCTTTCGCGTGTTAGGCGAACGTGATAACCACTACACTACGGAAACCTAATTGGTGTCGTGAGCTTGAAACGTCTACTTGTTTCGCATCTCTTTCCAACAAAGCTAGTCAATGTTAAAATTTCAAGTCAATGCATGTACGTAGGTGACTCCTGTGCAAAGTGAGCTCTCTCCAGACGATAGTTGTAATCGACAAAAGAATTTAGCAGAGCGTGGTTTCGATCCACGGACCTCTGGGTTATGGGCCCAGCACGCTTCCACTGCGCCACTCTGCTCTATGTTAGAAACGTGTCTAACCAATCAAAACCAACGTGAACAAACAACAAAATATATGCCAAGCCAATCCTGCTAATGTGTGATTCAGTCTTTACCTCTGGGTGTGTCAAAATCCTCCAGAATATTCCATTATTTGTCTATAGGTCTACCCACTCTACCGGATAGGCCAACCAAACTTTGGAAGTCTTATAAATCGTTTGTCAAGGTACAGAAACATGCCAGAGCGATTGGCCCAAGCTGTTCAGTTGTATCTGCATTGTTACAAGTAAAACTCAGCTTCGACAACGCGTCCAACTTACTCGTTGGCGTGAGTGGTATAACGGTAGCATAGTTGCCTTCCAAGCAATTGATCCGGGTTCGACTCCCGGCTCACGCACGTCGTTTTAGATTGCGTGACGAATATCAGTGGACGTCAGTCTGTTCTCGCGGTCCACCTTACGCACAGCTAATGTCATATAGCATGGCTTATATAAAAACACGTTTGAGTTTCAAAATTGTTGTCACAACGTTTTTCTTCTATGACACTTTGTAAATTGTTTAAAATTACAAAGTTCGAGAAATTTCTACAGAAACGTCTATTCATAACTTCAAGTCTCTTGTTCTCAAAAATCGTGTTAATTGACGTTGACGTCTTCGTGTTTGATCGATAAGCAATCTGTGAAAATATATCGAAAGCTCACGTGAAAAGTTCGATTTCTGCAGAGCGCTTAGCAGTTAGCACGAAATCTCTAATGATACGAAACTACCTGGAAATAAGTGCGCCTTAGACTAACAGTGGACCAAGTTCATATAGCCATATGAACTTGGCCACTGTCATTCTATGGGGTCAATTAGCCTGGTTACAAAAACGTTCATGCTATAGAAACTGTCAACAGTCCATCCATCGGTCAGCATCCGAGAACAACGAATATCTTCACCTTTTGGAACAGAATGCGTGAGTGGTATAACGGTAGCATAGTTGCCTTCCAAGCAATTGATCCGGGTTCGACTCCCGGCTCACGCACGCTGTTTTAAATTTTCGCTGAAAGCTTTTTCCGTGTTCAGATGCCATAATAGTTTGATTGATCTCCAGAGAAGTACGTTATAGCTTCGTAATAATGCACTTCAAGCAAAAATAAGAAAAACGTTTGTTTCCGCCCAGGCTCGAACTGGGGACCTTTCGCGTGTTAGGCGAACGTGATAACCACTACACTACGGAAACCTAATTGGTGTCGTGAGCTTGAAACGTCTACTTGTTTCACATCTCTTTCCAACAAAGCTAGTCAATGTTAAAATTTCAAGTCAATGCATGTACGTAGGTGACTCCTGTGCAAAGTGAGCTCTCTCCAGACGATAGTTGTAATCGACAAAAGAATTTAGCAGAGCGTGGTTTCGATCCACGGACCTCTGGGTTATGGGCCCAGCACGCTTCCACTGCGCCACTCTGCTCTATGTTAGAAACGTGTCTAACCAATCAAAACCAACGTGAACAAACAACAAAATATATGCCAAGCCAATCCTGCTAATGTGTGATTCAGTCTTTACCTCTGGGTGTGTCAAAATCCTCCAGAATATTCCATTATTTGTCTATAGGTCTACCCACTCTACCGGATAGGCCAACCAAACTTTGGAAGTCTTATAAATCGTTTGTCAAGGTACAGAAACATGCCAGAGCGATTGGCCCAAGCTGTTCAGTTGTATCTGCATTGTTACAAGTAAAACGCAGCTTCGACAACGCGTCCAACTTACTCGTTGGCGTTAGTGGTATAACGGTAGCATAGTTGCCTTCCAAGCAATTGATCCGGGTTCGACTCCCGGCTCACGCACGTCGTTTTAGATTGCGTGACGAATATCAGTGGACGTCAGTCTGTTCTCGCGGTCCACCTTACGCACAGCTAATGTCATATAGCATGGCTTATATAAAAACACGTTTGAGTTTCAAAATTGTTGTCACAACGTTTTTCTTCTATGACACTTTGTAAATTGTTTAAAATTACAAAGTTCGAGAAATTTCTACAGAAACGTCTATTCATAACTTCAAGTCTCTTGTTCTCAAAAATCGTGTTAATTGACGTTGACGTCTTCGTGTTTGATCGATAAGCAATCTGTGAAAATATATCGAAAGCTCACGTGAAAACTTCGATTTCTGCACAGCGTTTAGCAGTTAGCACGAAATCTCTAATGATACGAAACTACATGGAAATAAGTGCGCCTTAGACTAACAGTGGACCAAGTTCATATAACCTTATGAACTGGCCACTGTCATTCTATGGGGTCAATTAGCCTGGTTACAAAAACGTTCATGCTATAGAAACTGTCAACAGTCCATCCATCGGTCAGCATCCGAGAACAACGAATATCTTCACCTTTTGAAACCGAATGCGTGAGTGGTATAACGGTAGCATAGTTGCCTTCCAAGCAATTGATCCGCGTTCGACTCCCGGCTCACGCACGCTGTTTTAAATTTTCGCTGAAAGCTTTTTCCGTGTTCAGATGCCATAATAGTTTGATTGATCTCCAGAGAAGTACGTTATAGCTTCGTAATAATGCACTTCAAGCAAAAATAAGAAAAACGTTTGTTTCCGCCCAGGCTCGAACTAGGGACCTTTCGCGTGTTAGGCGAACGTGATAACCACTACACTACGGAAACCTAATTGGTGTCGTGAGCTTGAAACGACTACTTGTTTCACATCTCTTTCCAACAAAGCTATATAGTCAATGTTAAAATTTCAAGTCAATGCATGTACGTAGGTGACTCCTGTGCAAAGTGAGCTCTCTCCAGACGATAGTTGTAATCGACAAAAGAATTTATCAGAGCGTGGTTTCGATCCACGGACCTCTGGGTTATGGGCCCAGCACGCTTCCACTGCGCCACTCTGCTCTATGTTAGAAACGTGTCTAACCAATCAAAACCAACGTGAACAAACAACAAAATATATGCCAAGCCAATCCTGCTAATGTGTGATTCAGTCTTTACCTCTGGGTGTGTCAAAATCCTCCAGAATATTCCATTATTTGTCTATAGGTCTACCCACTCTACCGGATATAGGCCAACCAAACTTTGGAAGTCTTATAAATCGTTTGTCAAGGTACAGAAACATGCCAGAGCGATTGGCCCAAGCTGTTCAGTTGTATCTGCATTGTTACAAGTAAAACTCAGCTTCGACAACGCGTCCAACTTACTCGTTGGCGTGAGTGGTATAACGGTAGCATAGTTGCCTTCCAAGCAATTGATCCGGGTTCGACTCCCGGCTCACGCACGTCGTTTTAGATTGCGTGACGAATATCAGTGGACGTCAGTCTGTTCTCGCGGTCCACCTTACGCACAGCTAATGTCATATAGCATGGCTTATATAAAAACACGTTTGAGTTTCAAAATTTTTGTCACAACGTTTTTCTTCTATGACACTTTGTAAATTGTCTAAAATTACAAAGTTCGACAAATTTCTACAGAAACGTCTATTCATAACTTCAAGTCTCTTGTCCTCAAAAATCGTGTTAATTGACGTTGACGTCTTCGTGTTTGATCGATAAGCAATCTGTGAAAATATATCGAAAGCTCACGTGAAAAGTTCGATTTCTGCACAGCGCTTAGCAGTTAGCACGAAATCTCTAATGATACGAAACTACCTGGAAATAAGTGCGCCTTAGACTAACAGTGGACCAAGTTCAAATAGCCTTATGAACTGGGCCACTGTCAGTCTATGGGGTCAATTAGCCTGGTTACAAGAACGTTCATGCTATAGAAACTGTCAACAGTCCATCCATCGGTCAGCAACCGAGAACCACGAATATCTTCACCTTTTGGAACAGAATGCGTGAGTGGTATAACGGTAGCATAGTTGCCTTCCAAGGAATTGATCCGGGTTCGACTCCCGGCTCACGCACGCTGTTTTAAATTTTCGCTGAAAGCTTTTTCCGTGTTCAGATGCCATAATATTTTGATTGATCCCCAGAGAAGTACGTTATAGCTTCGTAATAATGCACTTCAAGCAAAAATAAGAAAAACGTTTGTTTCCGCCCAGGCTCGAACTGGGGACCTTTCGCGTGTTAGGCGAACGTGATAACCACTACACTACGGAAACCTAATTGGTGTCGTGAGCTTGAAACGTCTACTTGTTTCACATCTCTTTCCAGCAAAGCTAGTCAATGTTAAAATTTCAAGTCAATGCATGTACGTAGGTGACTCCTGTGCAAAGTGAGCTCTCTCCAGGCGATAGTTGTAATCGACAAAAGAATTTAGCAGAGCGTGGTTTCGATCCACGGACCTCTGGGTTATGGGCCCAGCATGCTTCCACTGCGCCACTCTGCTCTATGTTAGAAACGTGTCTAACCAATCAAAACCAACGTGAACAAACAACAAAATATATGCCAAGCCAATCCTGCTAATGTGTGATTCAGTCTTTACCTCTGGGTGTGTCAAAATCCTCCAGAATATTCCATTATTTGTCTATAGGTCTACCCACTCTACCGGATAGGCCAACCAAACTTTGGAAGTCTTAAAAATCGTTTGTCAAGGTACAGAAACATGCCAGAGCGATTGGCCCAAGCTGTTCAGTTGTATCTGCATTGTTACAAGTAAAACTCAGCTTCGACAACGCGTCCAACTTACTCGTTGGCGTGAGTGGTATAACGGTAGCATAGTTGCCTTCCAAGCAATTGATCCGGGTTCGACTCCCGGCTCACGCACGTCGTTTTAGATTGCGTGACGAATATCAGTGGACGTCAGTCTGTTCTCGCGGTCCACCTTACGCACAGCTAATGTCATATAGCATGGCTTATATAAAAACACGTTTGAGTTTCAAAATTGTTGTCACAACGTTTTTCTTCTATGACACTTTGTAAATTGTCTAAAATTACAAAGTTCGACAAATTTCTACAGAAACGTCTATTCATAACTTCAAGTCTCTTGTCCTCAAAAATCGTGTTAATTGACGTTGACGTCTTCGTGTTTGATCGATAAGCAATCTGTGAAAATATATCGAAAGCTCACGTGAAAAGTTCGATTTCTGCACAGCGTTTAGCAGTTAGCACGAAATCTCTAATGATACGAAACTACATGGAAATAAGTGCGCCTTAGACTAACAGTGGACCAAGTTCATATAACCTTATGAACTGGCCACTGTCATTCTATGGGGTCAATTAGCCTGGTTACAAAAACGTTCATGCTATAGAAACTGTCAACAGTCCATCCATCGGTCAGCATCCGAGAACAACGAATATCTTCACCTTTTGAAACCGAATGCGTGAGTGGTATAACGGTAGCATAGTTGCCTTCCAAGCAATTGATCCGGGTTCGACTCCCGGCTCACGCACGCTGTTTTAAATTTTCGCTGAAAGCTTTTTCCGTGTTCAGATGCCATAATAGTTTGATTGATCTCCAGAGAAGTACGTTATAGCTTCGTAATAATGCACTTCAAGCAAAAATAAGAAAAACGTTTGTTTCCGCCCAGGCTCGAACTGGGGACCTTTCGCGTGTTAGGCGAACGTGATAACCACTACACTACGGAAACCTAATTGGTGTCGTGAGCTTGAAACGTCTACTTGTTTCGCATCTCTTTCCAACAAAGCTAGTCAATGTTAAAATTTCAAGTCAATGCATGTACGTAGGTGACTCCTGTGCAAAGTGAGCTCTCTCCAGACGATAGTTGTAATCGACAAAAGAATTTAGCAGAGCGTGGTTTCGATCCACGGACCTCTGGGTTATGGGCCCAGCACGCTTCCACTGCGCCACTCTGCTCTATGTTAGAAACGTGTCTAACCAATCAAAACCAACGTGAACAAACAACAAAATATATGCCAAGCCAATCCTGCTAATGTGTGATTCAGTCTTTACCTCTGGGTGTGTCAAAATCCTCCAGAATATTCCATTATTTGTCTATAGGTCTACCCACTCTACCGGATAGGCCAACCAAACTTTGGAAGTCTTATAAATCGTTTGTCAAGGTACAGAAACATGCCAGAGCGATTGGCCCAAGCTGTTCAGTTGTATCTGCATTGTTACAAGTAAAACTCAGCTTCGACAACGCGTCCAACTTACTCGTTGGCGTGAGTGGTATAACGGTAGCATAGTTGCCTTCCAAGCAATTGATCCGGGTTCGACTCCCGGCTCACGCACGTCGTTTTAGATTGCGTGACGAATATCAGTGGACGTCAGTCTGTTCTCGCGGTCCACCTTACGCACAGCTAATGTCATATAGCATGGCTTATATAAAAACACGTTTGAGTTTCAAAATTGTTGTCACAACGTTTTTCTTCTATGACACTTTGTAAATTGTTTAAAATTACAAAGTTCGAGAAATTTCTACAGAAACGTCTATTCATAACTTCAAGTCTCTTGTCCTCAAAAATCGTGTTAATTGACGTTGACGTCTTCGTGTTTGATCGCTAAGCAATCTGTGAAAATATATCGAAAGCTCACGTGAAAAGTTCGATTTCTGCAGAGCGCTTAGCAGTTAGCACGAAATCTCTAATGATACGAAACTACCTGGAAATAAGTGCGCCTTAGACTAACAGTGGACCAAGTTCATATAGCCATATGAACTTGGCCACTGTCATTCTATGGGGTCAATTAGCCTGGTTACAAACACGTTCATGCTATAGAAACTGTCAACAGTCCATCCATCGGTCAGCAACCGAGAACCACGAATATCTTCACCTTTTGGAACAGAATGCGTGAGTGGTATAACGGTAGCATAGTTGCCTTCCAAGCAATTGATCCGGGTTCGACTCCCGGCTCACGCACGCTGTTTTAAATTTTCGCTGAAAGCTTTTTCCGTGTTCAGATGCCATAATAGTTTGATTGATCTCCAGAGAAGTACGTTATAGCTTCGTAATAATGCACTTCAAGCAAAAATAAGAAAAACGTTTGTTTCCGCCCAGGCTCGAACTGGGGACCTTTCGCGTGTTAGGCGAACGTGATAACCACTACACTACGGAAACCTAATTGGTGTCGTGAGCTTGAAACGTCTACTTGTTTCACATCTCTTTCCAACAAAGCTAGTCAATGTTAAAATTTCAAGTCAATGCATGTACGTAGGTGACTCCTGTGCAAAGTGAGCTCTCTCCAGACGATAGTTGTAATCGACAAAAGAATTTAGCAGAGCGTGGTTTCGATCCACGGACCTCTGGGTTATGGGCCCAGCACGCTTCCACTGCGCCACTCTGCTCTATGTTAGAAACGTGTCTAACCAATCAAAACCAACGTGAACAAACAACAAAATATATGCCAAGCCAATCCTGCTAATGTGTGATTCAGTCTTTACCTCTGGGTGTGTCAAAATCCTCCAGAATATTCCATTATTTGTCTATAGGTCTACCCACTCTACCGGATAGGCCAACCAAACTTTGGAAGTCTTATAAATCGTTTGTCAAGGTACAGAAACATGCCAGAGCGATTGGCCCAAGCTGTTCAGTTGTATCTGCATTGTTACAAGTAAAACTCAGCTTCGACAACGCGTCCAACTTACTCGTTGGCGTGAGTGGTATAACGGTAGCATAGTTGCCTTCCAAGCAATTGATCCGGGTTCGACTCCCGGCTCACGCACGTCGTTTTAGATTGCGTGACGAATATCAGTGGACGTCAGTCTGTTCTCGCGGTCCACCTTACGCACAGCTAATGTCATATAGCATGGCTTATATAAAAACACGTTTGAGTTTCAAAATTGTTGTCACAACGTTTTTCTTCTATGACACTTTGTAAATTGTTTAAAATTACAAAGTTCGAGAAATTTCTACAGAAACGTCTATTCATAACTTCAAGTCTGTTGTTCTCAAAAATCGTGTTAATTGACGTTGACGTCTTCGTGTTTGATCGATAAGCAATCTGTGAAAATATATCGAAAGCTCACGTGAAAACTTCGATTTCTGCACAGCGTTTAGCAGTTAGCACGAAATCTCTAATGATACGAAACTACATGGAAATAAGTGCGCCTTAGACTAACAGTGGACCAAGTTCATATAACCTTATGAACTGGCCACTGTCATTCTATGGGGTCAATTAGCCTGGTTACAAAAACGTTCATGCTATAGAAACTGTCAACAGTCCATCCATCGGTCAGCATCCGAGAACAACGAATATCTTCACCTTTTGAAACCGAATGCGTGAGTGGTATAACGGTAGCATAGTTGCCTTCCAAGCAATTGATCCGCGTTCGACTCCCGGCTCACGCACGCTGTTTTAAATTTTCGCTGAAAGCTTTTTCCGTGTTCAGATGCCATAATAGTTTGATTGATCTCCAGAGAAGTACGTTATAGCTTCGTAATAATGCACTTCAAGCAAAAATAAGAAAAACGTTTGTTTCCGCCCAGGCTCGAACTAGGGACCTTTCGCGTGTTAGGCGAACGTGATAACCACTACACTACGGAAACCTAATTGGTGTCGTGAGCTTGAAACGACTACTTGTTTCACATCTCTTTCCAACAAAGCTATATAGTCAATGTTAAAATTTCAAGTCAATGCATGTCGTAGGTGACTCCTGTGCAAAGTGAGCTCTCTCCAGACGATAGTTGTAATCGACAAAAGAATTTAGCAGAGCGTGGTTTCGATCCACGGACCTCTGGGTTATGGGCCCAGCACGCTTCCACTGCGCCACTCTGCTCTATGTTAGAAACGTGTCTAACCAATCAAAACCAACGTGAACAAACAACAAAATATATGCCAAGCCAATCCTGCTAATGTGTGATTCAGTCTTTACCTCTGGGTGTGTCAAAATCCTCCAGAATATTCCATTATTTGTCTATAGGTCTACCCACTCTACCGGATAGGCCAACCAAACTTTGGAAGTCTTATAAATCGTTTGTCAAGGTACAGAAACATGCCAGAGCGATTGGCCCAAGCTGTTCAGTTGTATCTGCATTGTTACAAGTAAAACTCAGCTTCGACAACGCGTCCAACTTACTCGTTGGCGTGAGTGGTATAACGGTAGCATAGTTGCCTTCCAAGCAATTGATCCGGGTTCGACTCCCGGCTCACGCACGTCGTTTTAGATTGCGTGACGAATATCAGTGGACGTCAGTCTGTTCTCGCGGTCCACCTTACGCACAGCTAATGTCATATAGCATGGCTTATATAAAAACACGTTTGAGTTTCAAAATTGTTGTCACAACGTTTTTCTTCTATGACACTTTGTAAATTGTCTAAAATTACAAAGTTCGACAAATTTCTACAGAAACGTCTATTCATAACTTCAAGTCTCTTGTCCTCAAAAATCGTGTTAATTGACGTTGACGTCTTCGTGTTTGATCGATAAGCAATCTGTGAAAATATATCGAAAGCTCACGTGAAAAGTTCGATTTCTGCACAGCGCTTAGCAGTTAGCACGAAATCTCTAATGATACGAAACTACCTGGAAATAAGTGCGCATTAGACTAACAGTGGACCAAGTTCAAATAGCCTTATGAACTTGGCCACTGTCAGTCTATGGGGTCAATTAGCCTGGTTACAAAAACGTTCATGCTATAGAAACTGTCAACAGTCCATCCATCGGTCAGCATCCGAGAACAACGAATATCTTCACCTTTTGAAACCGAATGCGTGAGTGGTATAACGGTAGCATAGTTGCCTTCCAAGCAATTGATCCGGGTTCGACTCCCGGCTCACGCACGCTGTTTTAAATTTTCGCTGAAAGCTGTTTCCGTGTTCAGATGCCATAATAGTTTGATTGATCTCCAGAGAAGTACGATATAGCTTCGTAATAATGCACTTCAAGCAAAAATAAGAAAAACGTTTGTTTCCGCCCAGGCTCGAACTGGGGACCTTTCGCGTGTTAGGCGAACGTGATAACCACTACACTACGGAAACCTAATTGGTGTCGTGAGCTTGAAACGTCTACTTGCTTCGCATCTCTTTCCAACAAAGCTAGTCAATGTTAAAATTTCAAGTCAATGCATGTACGTAGGTGACTCCTGTGCAAAGTGAGCTCTCTCCAGACGATAGTTGTAATCGACAAAAGAATTTAGCAGAGCGTGGTTTCGATCCACGGACCTCTGGGTTATGGGCCCAGCACGCTTCCACTGCGCCACTCTGCTCTATGTTAGAAACGTGTCTAACCAATCAAAACCAACGTGAACAAACAACAAAATATATGCCAAGCCAATCCTGCTAATGTGTGATTCAGTCTTTACCTCTGGGTGTGTCAAAATCCTCCAGAATATTCCATTATTTGTCTATAGGTCTACCCACTCTACCGGATAGGCCAACCAAACTTTGGAAGTCTTATAAATCGTTTGTCAAGGTACAGAAACATGCCAGAGCGATTGGCCCAAGCTGTTCAGTTGTATCTGCATTGTTACAAGTAAAACTCAGCTTCGACAACGCGTCCAACTTACTCGTTGGCGTGAGTGGTATAACGGTAGCATAGTTGCCTTCCAAGCAATTGATCCGGGTTCGACTCCCGGCTCACGCACGTCGTTTTAGATTGCGTGACGAATATCAGTGGACGTCAGTCTGTTCTCGCGGTCCACCTTACGCACAGCTAATGTCATATAGCATGGCTTATATAAAAACACGTTTGAGTTTCAAAATTGTTGTCACAACGTTTTTCTTCTATGACACTTTGTAAATTGTTTAAAATTACAAAGTTCGAGAAATTTCTACAGAAACGTCTATTCATAACTTCAAGTCTCTTGTTCTCAAAAATCGTGTTAATTGACGTTGACGTCTTCGTGTTTGATCGATAAGCAATCTGTGAAAATATATCGAAAGCTCACGTGAAAAGTTCGATTTCTGCAGAGCGCTTAGCAGTTAGCACGAAATCTCTAATGATACGAAACTACCTGGAAATAAGTGCGCCTTAGACTAACAGTGGATCAAGTTCATATAGCCTTATGAACTTGGCCACTGTCATTCTATGGGGTCAATTAGCCTGGTTACAAAAACGTTCATGCTATAGAAAATGTCAACAGTCCATCCATCGGTCAGCAACCGAGAACCACGAATATCTTCACCTTTTGGAACAGAATGCGTGAGTGGTATAACGGTAGCATAGTTGCCTTCCAAGCAATTGATCCGCGTTCGACTCCCGGCTCACGCACGCTGTTTTAAATTTTCGCTGAAAGCTTTTTCCGTGTTCAGATGCCATAATAGTTTGATTGATCTCCAGAGAAGTACGTTATAGCTTCGTAATAATGCACTTCAAGCAAAAATAAGAAAAACGTTTGTTTCCGCCCAGGCTCGAACTGGGGACCTTTCGCGTGTTAGGCGAACGTGATAACCACTACACTACGGAAACCTAATTGGTGTCGTGAGCTTGAAACGTCTACTTGTTTCACATCTCTTTCCAACAAAGCTAGTCAATGTTAAAATTTCAAGTCAATGCATGTACGTAGGTGACTCCTGTGCAAAGTGAGCTCTCTCCAGACGATAGTTGTAATCGACAAAAGAATTTAGCAGAGCGTGGTTTCGATCCACGGACCTCTGGGTTATGGGCCCAGCACGCTTCCACTGCGCCACTCTGCTCTATGTTAGAAACGTGTCTAACCAATCAAAACCAACGTGAACAAACAACAAAATATATGCCAAGCCAATCCTGCTAATGTGTGATTCAGTCTTTACCTCTGGGTGTGTCAAAATCCTCCAGAATATTCCATTATTTGTCTATAGGTCTACCCACTCTACCGGATAGGCCAACCAAACTTTGGAAGTCTTATAAATCGTTTGTCAAGGTACAGAAACATGCCAGAGCGATTGGCCCAAGCTGTTCAGTTGTATCTGCATTGTTACAAGTAAAACTCAGCTTCGACAACGCGTCCAACTTACTCGTTGGCGTGAGTGGTATAACGGTAGCATAGTTGCCTTCCAAGCAATTGATCCGGGTTCGACTCCCGGCTCACGCACGTCGTTTTAGATTGCGTGACGAATATCAGTGGACGTCAGTCTGTTCTCGCGGTCCACCTTACGCACAGCTAATGTCATATAGCATGGCTTATATAAAAACACGTTTGAGTTTCAAAATTGTTGTCACAACGTTTTTCTTCTATGACACTTTGTAAAAAGTCTAAAATTACAAAGTTCGACAAATTTCTACAGAAACGTCTATTCATAACTTCAAGTCTCTTGTCCTCAAAAATCGTGTTAATTGACGTTGACGTCTTCGTGTTTGATCGATAAGCAATCTGTGAAAATATATCGAAAGCTCACGTGAAAAGTTCGATTTCTGCACAGCGTTTAGCAGTTAGCACGAAATCTCTAATGATACGAAACTACATGGAAATAAGTGCGCCTTAGACTAACAGTGGACCAAGTTCATATAACCTTATGAACTGGCCACTGTCATTCTATGGGGTCAATTAGCCTGGTTACAAAAACGTTCATGCTATAGAAACTGTCAACAGTCCATCCATCGGTCAGCATCCGAGAACAACGAATATCTTCACCTTTTGAAACCGAATGCGTGAGTGGTATAACGGTAGCATAGTTGCCTTCCAAGCAATTGATCCGGGTTCGACTCCCGGCTCACGCACGCTGTTTTAAATTTTCGCTGAAAGCTTTTTCCGTGTTCAGATGCCATAATAGTTTGATTGATCTCCAGAGAAGTACGTTATAGCTTCGTAATAATGCACTTCAAGCAAAAATAAGAAAAACGTTTGTTTCCGCCCAGGCTCGAACTGGGGACCTTTCGCGTGTTAGGCGAACGTGATAACCACTACACTACGGAAACCTAATTGGTGTCGTGAGCTTGAAACGTCTACTTGTTTCGCATCTCTTTCCAACAAAGCTAGTCAATGTTAAAATTTCAAGTCAATGCATGTACGTAGGTGACTCCTGTGCAAAGTGAGCTCTCTCCAGACGATAGTTGTAATCGACAAAAGAATTTAGCAGAGCGTGGTTTCGATCCACGGACCTCTGGGTTATGGGCCCAGCACGCTTCCACTGCGCCACTCTGCTCTATGTTAGAAACGTGTCTAACCAATCAAAACCAACGTGAACAAACAACAAAATATATGCCAAGCCAATCCTGCTAATGTGTGATTCAGTCTTTACCTCTGGGTGTGTCAAAATCCTCCAGAATATTCCATTATTTGTCTATAGGTCTACCCACTCTACCGGATAGGCCAACCAAACTTTGGAAGTCTTATAAATCGTTTGTCAAGGTACAGAAACATGCCAGAGCGATTGGCCCAAGCTGTTCAGTTGTATCTGCATTGTTACAAGTAAAACTCAGCTTCGACAACGCGTCCAACTTACTCGTTGGCGTGAGTGGTATAACGGTAGCATAGTTGCCTTCCAAGCAATTGATCCGGGTTCGACTCCCGGCTCACGCACGTCGTTTTAGATTGCGTGACGAATATCAGTGGACGTCAGTCTGTTCTCGCGGTCCACCTTACGCACAGCTAATGTCATATAGCATGGCTTATATAAAAACACGTTTGAGTTTCAAAATTGTTGTCACAACGTTTTTCTTCTATGACACTTTGTAAATTGTTTAAAATTACAAATTTCGAGAAATTTCTACAGAAACGTCTATTCATAACTTCAAGTCTGTTGTTCTCAAAAATCGTGTTAATTGACGTTGACGTCTTCGTGTTTGATCGATAAGCAATCTGTGAAAATATATCGAAAGCTCACGTGAAAAGTTCGATTTCTGCACAGCGTTTAGCAGTTAGCACGAAATCTCTAATGATACGAAACTACATGGAAATAAGTGCGCCTTAGACTAACAGTGGACCAAGTTCATATAACCTTATGAACTGGCCACTGTCATTCTATGGGGTCAATTAGCCTGGTTACAAAAACGTTCATGCTATAGAAACTGTCAACAGTCCATCCATCGGTCAGCATCCGAGAACAACGAATATCTTCACCTTTTGAAACCGAATGCGTGAGTGGTATAACGGTAGCATAGTTGCCTTCCAAGCAATTGATCCGGGTTCGACTCCCGGCTCACGCACGCTGTTTTAAATTTTCGCTGAAAGCTTTTTCCGTGTTCAGATGCCATAATAGTTTGATTGATCTCCAGAGAAGTACGATATAGCTTCGTAATATTGCACTTCAAGCAAAAATAAGAAAAACGTTTGTTTCCGCCCAGGCTCGAACTGGGGACCTTTCGCGTGTTAGGCGAACGTGATAACCACTACACTACGGAAACCTAATTGGTGTCGTGAGCTTGAAACGTCTACTTGTTTCGCATCTCTTTCCAACAAAGCTAGTCAATGTTAAAATTTCAAGTCAATGCATGTACGTAGGTGACTCCTGTGCAAAGTGAGCTCTCTCCAGACGATAGTTGTAATCGACAAAAGAATTTAGCAGAGCGTGGTTTCGATCCACGGACCTCTGGGTTATGGGCCCAGCACGCTTCCACTGCGCCACTCTGCTCTATGTTAGAAACGTGTCTAACCAATCAAAACCAACGTGAACAAACAACAAAATATATGCCAAGCCAATCCTGCTAATGTGTGATTCAGTCTTTACCTCTGGGTGTGTCAAAATCCTCCAGAATATTCCATTATTTGTCTATAGGTCTACCCACTCTACCGGATAGGCCAACCAAACTTTGGAAGTCTTATAAATCGTTTGTCAAGGTACAGAAACATGCCAGAGCGATTGGCCCAAGCTGTTCAGTTGTATCTGCATTGTTACAAGTAAAACTCAGCTTCGACAACGCGTCCAACTTACTCGTTGGCGTGAGTGGTATAACGGTAGCATAGTTGCCTTCCAAGCAATTGATCCGGGTTCGACTCCCGGCTCACGCACGTCGTTTTAGATTGCGTGACGAATATCAGTGGACGTCAGTCTGTTCTCGCGGTCCACCTTACGCACAGCTAATGTCATATAGCATGGCTTATATAAAAACACGTTTGAGTTTCAAAATTGTTGTCACAACGTTTTTCTTCTATGACACTTTGTAAATTGTTTAAAATTACAAAGTTCGAGAAATTTCTACAGAAACGTCTATTCATAACTTCAAGTCTCTTGTTCTCAAAAATCGTGTTAATTGACGTTGACGTCTTCGTGTTTGATCGATAAGCAATCTGTGAAAATATATCGAAAGCTCACGTGAAAAGTTCGATTTCTGCAGAGCGCTTAGCAGTTAGCACGAAATCTCTAATGATACGAAACTACCTGGAAATAAGTGCGCCTTAGACTAACAGTGGACCAAGTTCATATAGCCTTATGAACTTGGCCACTGTCATTCTATGGGGTCAATTAGCCTGGTTACAAAAACGTTCATGCTATAGAAACTGTCAACAGTCCATCCATCGGTCAGCAACCGAGAACCACGAATATCTTCACCTTTTGGAACAGAATGCGTGAGTGGTATAACGGTAGCATAGTTGCCTTCCAAGCAATTGATCCGGGTTCGACTCCCGGCTCACGCACGCTGTTTTAAATTTTCGCTGAAAGCTTTTTCCGTGTTCAGATGCCATAATAGTTTGATTGATCTCCAGAGAAGTACGTTATAGCTTCGTAATAATGCACTTCAAGCAAAAATAAGAAAAACGTTTGTTTCCGCCCAGGCTCGAACTGGGGACCTTTCGCGTGTTAGGCGAACGTGATAACCACTACACTACGGAAACCTAATTGGTGTCGTGAGCTTGAAACGTCTACTTGTTTCACATCTCTTTCCAACAAAGCTAGTCAATGTTAAAATTTCAAGTCAATGCATGTACGTAGGTGACTCCTGTGCAAAGTGAGCTCTCTCCAGACGATAGTTGTAATCGACAAAAGAATTTAGCAGAGCGTGGTTTCGATCCACGGACCTCTGGGTTATGGGCCCAGCACGCTTCCACTGCGCCACTCTGCTCTATGTTAGAAACGTGTCTAACCAATCAAAACCAACGTGAACAAACAACAAAATATATGCCAAGCCAATCCTGCTAATGTGTGATTCAGTCTTTACCTCTGGGTGTGTCAAAATCCTCCAGAATATTCCATTATTTGTCTATAGGTCTACCCACTCTACCGGATAGGCCAACCAAACTTTGGAAGTCTTATAAATCGTTTGTCAAGGTACAGAAACATGCCAGAGCGATTGGCCCAAGCTGTTCAGTTGTATCTGCATTGTTACAAGTAAAACTCAGCTTCGACAACGCGTCCAACTTACTCGTTGGCGTGAGTGGTATAACGGTAGCATAGTTGCCTTCCAAGCAATTGATCCGGGTTCGACTCCCGGCTCACGCACGTCGTTTTAGATTGCGTGACCAATATCAGTGGACGTCAGTCTGTTCTCGCGGTCCACCTTACGCACAGCTAATGTCATATAGCATGGCTTATATAAAAACACGTTTGAGTTTCAAAATTGTTGTCACAACGTTTTTCTTCTATGACACTTTGTAAATTGTTTAAAATTACAAAGTTCGAGAAATTTCTACAGAAACGTCTATTCATAACTTCAAGTCTGTTGTTCTCAAAAATCGTGTTAATTGACGTTGACGTCTTCGTGTTTGATCGATAAGCAATCTGTGAAAATATATCGAAAGCTCACGTGAAAACTTCGATTTCTGCACAGCGTTTAGCAGTTAGCACGAAATCTCTAATGATACGAAACTACATGGAAATAAGTGCGCCTTAGACTAACAGTGGACCAAGTTCATATAACCTTATGAACTGGCCACTGTCATTCTATGGGGTCAATTAGCCTGGTTACAAAAACGTTCATGCTATAGAAACTGTCAACAGTCCATCCATCGGTCAGCATCCGAGAACAACGAATATCTTCACCTTTTGAAACCGAATGCGTGAGTGGTATAACGGTAGCATAGTTGCCTTCCAAGCAATTGATCCGGGTTCGACTCCCGGCTCACGCACGCTGTTTTAAATTTTCGCTGAAAGCTTTTTCCGTGTTCAGATGCCATAATAGTTTGATTGATCTCCAGAGAAGTACGTTATAGCTTCGTAATAATGCACTTCAAGCAAAAATAAGAAAAACGTTTGTTTCCGCCCAGGTTCGAACTGGGGACCTTTCGCGTGTTAGGCGAACGTGATAACCACTACACTACGGAAACCTAATTGGTGTCGTGAGCTTGAAACGACTACTTGTTTCACATCTCTTTCCAACAAAGCTATATAGTCAATGTTAAAATTTCAAGTCAATGCATGTACGTAGGTGACTCCTGTGCAAAGTGAGCTCTCTCCAGACGATAGTTGTAATCGACAAAAGAATTTAGCAGAGCGTGGTTTCGATCCACGGACCTCTGGGTTATGGGCCCAGCACGCTTCCACTGCGCCACTCTGCTCTATGTTAGAAACGTGTCTAACCAATCAAAACCAACGTGAACAAACAACAAAATATATGCCAAGCCAATCCTGCTAATGTGTGATTCAGTCTTTACCTCTGGGTGTGTCAAAATCCTCCAGAATATTCCATTATTTGTCTATAGGTCTACCCACTCTACCGGATAGGCCAACCAAACTTTGGAAGTCTTATAAATCGTTTGTCAAGGTACAGAAACATGCCAGAGCGATTGGCCCAAGCTGTTCAGTTGTATCTGCATTGTTACAAGTAAAACTCAGCTTCGACAACGCGTCCAACTTACTCGTTGGCGTGAGTGGTATAACGGTAGCATAGTTGCCTTCCAAGCAATTGATCCGGGTTCGACTCCCGGCTCACGCACGTCGTTTTAGATTGCGTGACGAATATCAGTGGACGTCAGTCTGTTCTCGCGGTCCACCTTACGCACAGCTAATGTCATATAGCATGGCTTATATAAAAACACGTTTGAGTTTCAAAATTGTTGTCACAACGTTTTTCTTCTATGACACTTTGTAAATTGTCTAAAATTACAAAGTTCGACAAATTTCTACAGAAACGTCTATTCATAACTTCAAGTCTCTTGTCCTCAAAAATCGTGTTAATTGACGTTGACGTCTTCGTGTTTGATCGATAAGCAATCTGTGAAAATATATCGAAAGCTCACGTGAAAAGTTCGATTTCTGCACAGCGTTTAGCAGTTAGCACGAAATCTCTAATGATACGAAACTACATGGAAATAAGTGCGCCTTAGACTAACAGTGGACCAAGTTCATATAACCTTATGAACTGGCCACTGTCATTCTATGGGGTCAATTAGCCTGGTTACAAAAACGTTCATGCTATAGAAACTGTCAACAGTCCATCCATCGGTCAGCATCCGAGAACAACGAATATCTTCACCTTTTGAAACCGAATGCGTGAGTGGTATAACGGTAGCATAGTTGCCTTCCAAGCAATTGATCCGGGTTCGACTCCCGGCTCACGCACGCTGTTTTAAATTTTCGCTGAAAGCTTTTTCCGTGTTCAGATGCCATAATAGTTTGATTGATCTCCAGAGAAATACGTTATAGCTTCGTAATAATGCACTTCAAGCAAAAATAAGAAAAACGTTTGTTTCCGCCCAGGTTCGAACTGGGGACCTTTCGCGTGTTAAACGAACGTGATAACCACTACACTACGGAAACCTAATTGGTGTCGTGAGCTTGAAACGACTACTTGTTTCACATCTCTTTCCAACAAAGTTATATAGTCAATGTTAAAATTTCAAGTCAATGCATGTACGTAGGTGACTCCTGTGCAAAGTGAGCTCTCTCCAGACGATAGTTGTAATCGACAAAAGAATTTAGCAGAGCGTGGTTTCGATCCACGGACCTCTGGGTTATGGGCCCAGCACGCTTCCACTGCGCCACTCTGCTCTATGTTAGAAACGTGTCTAACCAATCAAAACCAACGTGAACAAACAACAAAATATATGCCAAGCCAATCCTGCTAATGTGTGATTCAGTCTTTACCTCTGGGTGTGTCAAAATCCTCCAGAATATTCCATTATTTGTCTATAGGTCTACCCACTCTACCGGATAGGCCAACCAAACTTTGGAAGTCTTATAAATCGTTTGTCAAGGTACAGAAACATGCCAGAGCGATTGGCCCAAGCTGTTCAGTTGTATCTGCATTGTTACAAGTAAAACTCAGCTTCGACAACGCGTCCAACTTACTCGTTGGCGTGAGTGGTATAACGGTAGCATAGTTGCCTTCCAAGCAATTGATCCGGGTTCGACTCCCGGCTCACGCACGTCGTTTTAGATTGCGTGACGAATATCAGTGGACGTCAGTCTGTTCTCGCGGTCCACCTTACGCACAGCTAATGTCATATAGCATGGCTTATATAAAAACACGTTTGAGTTTCAAAATTGTTGTCACAACGTTTTTCTTCTATGACACTTTGTAAATTGTCTAAAATTACAAAGTTCGACAAATTTCTACAGAAACGTCTATTCATAACTTCAAGTCTCTTGTCCTCAAAAATCGTGTTAATTGACGTTGACGTCTTCGTGTTTGATCGATAAGCAATCTGTGAAAATATATCGAAAGCTCACGTGAAAAGTTCGATTTCTGCACAGCGCTTAGCAGTTAGCACGAAATCTCTAATGATACGAAACTACCTGGAAATAAGTGCGCCTTAGACTAACAGTGGACCAAGTTCAAATAGCCTTATGAACTTGGCCACTGTCAGTCTATGGGGTCAATTAGCCTGGTTACAAGAACGTTCATGCTATAGAAACTGTCAACAGTCCATCCATCGGTCAGCAACCGAGAACAACGAATATCTTCACCTTTTGGAACAGAATGCGTGAGTGGTATAACGGTAGCATAGTTGCCTTCCAAGGAATTGATCCGGGTTCGACTCCCGGCTCACGCACGCTGTTTTAAATTTTCGCTGAAAGCTTTTTCCGTGTTCAGATGCCATAATATTTTGATTGATCCCCAGAGAAGTACGTTATAGCTTCGTAATAATGCACTTCAAGCAAAAATAAGAAAAACGTTTGTTTCCGCCCAGGTTCGAACTGGGGACCTTTCGCGTGTTAGGCGAACGTGATAACCACTACACTACGGAAACCTAATTGGTGTCGTGAGCTTGAAACGACTACTTGTTTCACATCTCTTTCCAACAAAGTTATATAGTCAATGTTAAAATTTCAAGTCAATGCATGTACGTAGGTGACTCCTGTGCAAAGTGAGCTCTCTCCAGACGATAGTTGTAATCGACAAAAGAATTTAGCAGAGCGTGGTTTCGATCCACGGACCTCTGGGTTATGGGCCCAGCACGCTTCCACTGCGCCACTCTGCTCTATGTTAGAAACGTGTCTAACCAATCAAAACCAACGTGAACAAACAACAAAATATATGCCAAGCCAATCCTGCTAATGTGTGATTCAGTCTTTACCTCTGGGTGTGTCAAAATCCTCCAGAATATTCCATTATTTGTCTATAGGTCTACCCACTCTACCGGATAGGCCAACCAAACTTTGGAAGTCTTATAAATCGTTTGTCAAGGTACAGAAACATGCCAGAGCGATTGGCCCAAGCTGTTCAGTTGTATCTGCATTGTTACAAGTAAAACTCAGCTTCGACAACGCGTCCAACTTACTCGTTGGCGTGAGTGGTATAACGGTAGCATAGTTGCCTTCCAAGCAATTGATCCGGGTTCGACTCCCGGCTCACGCACGTCGTTTTAGATTGCGTGACGAATATCAGTGGACGTCAGTCTGTTCTCGCGGTCCACCTTACGCACCGCTAATGTCATATAGCATGGCCTATATAAAAACACGTTTGAGTTTCAAAATTGTTGTCACAACGTTTTTCTTCTATGACACTTTGTAAATTGTTTAAAATTACAAAGTTCGAGAAATTTCTACAGAAACGTCTATTCATAACTTCAAGTCTCTTGTTCTCAAAAATCGTGTTAATTGACGTTGACGTCTTCGTGTTTGATCGATAAGCAATCTGTGAAAATATATCGAAAGCTCACGTGAAAAGTTCGATTTCTGCAGAGCGCTTAGCAGTTAGCACGAAATCTCTAATGATACGAAACTACCTGGAAATAAGTGCGCCTTAGACTAACAGTGGACCAAGTTCATATAGCCATATGAACTTGGCCACTGTCATTCTATGTGGTCAATTAGCCTGGTTACAAAAACGTTCATGCTATAGAAACTGTCAACAGTCCATCCATCGGTCAGCAACCGAGAACCACGAATATCTTCACCTTTTGGAACAGAATGCGTGAGTGGTATAACGGTAGCATAGTTGCCTTCCAAGCAATTGATCCGGGTTCGACTCCCGGCTCACGCACGCTGTTTTAAATTTTCGCTGAAAGCTTTTTCCGTGTTCAGATGCCATAATAGTTTGATTGATCTCCAGAGAAGTACGTTATAGCTTTGTAATAATGCACTTCAAGCAAAAATAAGAAAAACGTTTGTTTCCGCCCAGGCTCGAACTGGGGACCTTTCGCGTGTTAGGCGAACGTGATAACCACTACACTACGGAAACCTAATTGGTGTCGTGAGTTTGAAACGTCTACTTGTTTCACATCTCTTTCCAACAAAGCTAGTCAATGTTAAAATTTCAAGTCAATGCATGTACGTAGGTGACTCCTGTGCAAAGTGAGCTCTCTCCAGACGATAGTTGTAATCGACAAAAGAATTTAGCAGAGCGTGGTTTCGATCCACGGACCTCTGGGTTATGGGCCCAGCACGCTTCCACTGCGCCACTCTGCTCTCTGTTAGAAACGTGTCTAACCAATCAAAACCAACGTGAACAAACAACAAAATATATGCCAAGCCAATCCTGCTAATGTGTGATTCAGTCTTTACCTCTGGGTGTGTCAAAATCCTCCAGAATATTCCATTATTTGTCTATAGGTCTACCCACTCTACCGGATAGGCCAACCAAACTTTGGAAGTCTTATAAATCGTTTGTCAAGGTACAGAAACATGCCAGAGCGATTGGCCCAAGCTGTTCAGTTGTATCTGCATTGTTACAAGTAAAACTCAGCTTCGACAACGCGTCCAACTTACTCGTTGGCGTGAGTGGTATAACGGTAGCATAGTTGCCTTCCAAGCAATTGATCCGGGTTCGACTCCCGGCTCACGCACGTCGTTTTAGATTGCGTGACGAATATCAGTGGACGTCAGTCTGTTCTCGCGGTCCACCTTACGCACAGCTAATGTCATATAGCATGGCTTATATAAAAACACGTTTGAGTTTCAAAATTGTTGTCACAACGTTTTTCTTCTATGACACTTTGTAAATTGTTTAAAATTACAAAGTTCGAGAAATTTCTACAGAAACGTCTATTCATAACTTCAAGTCTCTTGTTCTCAAAAATCGTGTTAATTGACGTTGACGTCTTCGTGTTTGATCGATAAGCAATCTGTGAAAATATATCGAAAGCTCACGTGAAAAGTTCGATTTCTGCACAGCGTTTAGCAGTTAGCACGAAATCTCTAATGATACGAAACTACATGGAAATAAGTGCGCCTTAGACTAACAGTGGACCAAGTTCATATAACCTTATGAACTGGCCACTGTCATTCTATGGGGTCAATTAGCCTGGTTACAAAAACGTTCATGCTATAGAAACTGTCAACAGTCCATCCATCGGTCAGCATCCGAGAACCACGAATATCTTCACCTTTTGAAACCGAATGCGTGAGTGGTATAACGGTAGCATAGTTGCCTTCCAAGCAATTGATCCGGGTTCGACTCCCGGCTCACGCACGCTGTTTTAAATTTTCGCTGAAAGCTTTTTCCGTGTTCAGATGCCATAATATTTTGATTCATCCCCAGAGAAGTACGTTCTTCTTCTTCTTCTTCTTCTTTTCCGTGCTCTGCCCTTAGGCAGGTTCGAATGTTTGACGTCTCCATTAGAAGTACGTTATAGCTTCGTAATAATGCACTTCAAGCAAAAATAAGAAAACACGTTTGTTTCCGCCCAGGCTTGAACTGGGGACCTTTCGCGTGTTAGGCGAACGTGATAACCACTACACTACGGAAACCTAATTGGTGTCGTGAGCTTGAAACGACTACTTGTTTCACATCTCTTTCCAACAAAGCTAGTCAATGTTAAAATTTCAAGTCAATGCATGTACGTAGGTGACTCCTGTGCAAAGTGAGCTCTCTCCAGACGATAGTTGTAATCGACAAAAGAATTTAGCAGAGCGTTGTTTCGATCCACGGACCTCTGGGTTATGGGCCCAGCACGCTTCCACTGCGCCACTCTGCTCTATGTTAGAAACGTGTCTAACCAATCAAAACCAACGTGAACAAACAACAAAATATATGCCAAGCCAATCCTGCTAATGTGTGATTCAGTCTTTACCTCTGGGTGTGTCAAAATCCTCCAGAATATTCCATTATTTGTCTATAGGTCTACCCACTCTACCGGATAGGCCAACCAAACTTTGGAAGTCTTATAAATCGTTTGTCAAGGTACAGAAACATGCCAGAGCGATTGGCCCAAGCTGTTCAGTTGTATCTGCATTGTTACAAGTAAAACTCAGCTTCGACAACGCGTCCAACTTACTCGTTGGCGTGAGTGGTATAACGGTAGCATAGTTGCCTTCCAAGCAATTGATCCGGGTTCGACTCCCGGCTCACGCACGTCGTTTTAGATTGCGTGACGAATATCAGTGGACGTCAGTCTGTTCTCGCGGTCCACCTTACGCACAGCTAATGTCATATAGCATGGCTTATATAAAAACACGTTTGAGTTTCAAAATTGTTGTCACAACGTTTTTCTTCTATGACACTTTGTAAATTGTTTAAAATTACAAAGTTCGAGAAATTTCTACAGAAACGTCTATTCATAACTTCAAGTCTCTTGTTCTCAAAAATCGTGTTAATTGACGTTGACGTCTTCGTGTTTGATCGATAAGCAATCTGTGAAAATATATCGAAAGCTCACGTGAAAAGTTCGATTTCTGCACAGCGTTTAGCAGTTAGCACGAAATCTCTAATGATACGAAACTACATGGAAATAAGTGCGCCTTAGACTAACAGTGGACCAAGTTCATATAACCTTATGAACTGGCCACTGTCATTCTATGGGGTCAATTAGCCTGGTTACAAAAACGTTCATGCTATAGAAACTGTCAACAGTCCATCCATCGGTCAGCATCCGAGAACCACGAATATCTTCACCTTTTGAAACCGAATGCGTGAGTGGTATAACGGTAGCATAGTTGCCTTCCAAGCAATTGATCCGGGTTCGACTCCCGGCTCACGCACGCTGTTTTAAATTTTCGCTGAAAGCTTTTTCCGTGTTCAGATGCCATAATAGTTTGATTGATCTCCAGAGAAGTACGTTATAGCTTCGTAATAATGCACTTCAAGCAAAAATAAGAAAAACGTTTGTTTCCGCCCAGGCTCGAACTGGGGACCTTTCGCGTGTTAGGCGAACGTGATAACCACTACACTACGGAAACCTAATTGGTGTCGTGAGCTTGAAACGTCTACTTGTTTCACATCTCTTTCCAACAAAGCTAGTCAATGTTAAAATTTCAAGTCAATGCATGTACGTAGGTGACTCCTGTGCAAAGTGAGCTCTCTCCAGACGATAGTTGTAATCGACAAAAGAATTTAGCAGAGCGTGGTTTCGATCCACGGACCTCTGGGTTATGGGCCCAGCACGCTTCCACTGCGCCACTCTGCTCTATGTTAGAAACGTGTCTAACCAATCAAAACCAACGTGAACAAACAACAAAATATATGCCAAGCCAATCCTGCTAATGTGTGATTCAGTCTTTACCTCTGGGTGTGTCAAAATCCTCCAGAATATTCCATTATTTGTCTATAGGTCTACCCACTCTACCGGATAGGCCAACCAAACTTTGGAAGTCTTATAAATCGTTTGTCAAGGTACAGAAACATGCCAGAGCGATTGGCCCAAGCTGTTCAGTTGTATCTGCATTGTTACAAGTAAAACTCAGCTTCGACAACGCGTCCAACTTACTCGTTGGCGTGAGTGGTATAACGGTAGCATAGTTGCCTTCCAAGCAATTGATCCGGGTTCGACTCCCGGCTCACGCACGTCGTTTTAGATTGCGTGACGAATATCAGTGGACGTCAGTCTGTTCTCGCGGTCCACCTTACGCACAGCTAATGTCATATAGCATGGCTTATATAAAAACACGTTTGAGTTTCAAAATTGTTGTCACAACGTTTTTCTTCTATGACACTTTGTAAATTGTCTAAAATTACAAAGTTCGACAAATTTCTACAGAAACGTCTATTCATAACTTCAAGTCTCTTGTCCTCAAAAATCGTGTTAATTGACGTTGACGTCTTCGTGTTTGATCGATAAGCAATCTGTGAAAATATATCGAAAGCTCACGTGAAAAGTTCGATTTCTGCACAGCGTTTAGCAGTTAGCACGAAATCTCTAATGATACGAAACTACATGGAAATAAGTGCGCCTTAGACTAACAGTGGACCAAGTTCATTTAACCTTATGAACTGGCCACTGTCATTCTATGGGGTCAATTAGCCTGGTTACAAAAACGTTCATGCTATAGAAACTGTCAACAGTCCATCCATCGGTCAGCATCCGAGAACAACGAATATCTTCACCTTTTGAAACCGAAAGCGTGAGTGGTATAACGGTAGCATAGTTGCCTTCCAAGCAATTGATCCGGGTTCGACTCCCGGCTCACGCACGCTGTTTTAAATTTTCGCTGAAAGCTTTTTCCGTGTTCAGATGCCATAATATTTTGATTCATTCCCAGAGAAGTACGTTCTTCTTCTTCTTCTTCTTCTTCTTTTCCGTGCTCTGCCCTTAGGCAGGTTCGAATGTTTGACGTCTCCATTAGAAGTACGTTACAGCTTCGTAATAATGCACTTCAAGCAAAAATAAGAAAAACGTTTGTTTCCGCCCAGGCTCGAACTGGGGACCTTTCGCGTGTTAGGCGAACGTGATAACCACTACACTACGGAAACCTAATTGGTGTCGTGAGCTTGAAACGTCTACTTGTTTCACATCTCTTTCCAACAAAGCTAGTCAATGTTAAAATTTCAAGTCAATGCATGTACGTAGGTGACTCCTGTGCAAAGTGAGCTCTCTCCAGACGATAGTTGTAATCGACAAAAGAATTTAGCAGAGCGTGGTTTCGATCCACGGACCTCTGGGTTATGGGCCCAGCACGCTTCCACTGCGCCACTCTGCTCTATGTTAGAAACGTGTCTAACCAATCAAAACCAACGTGAACAAACAACAAAATATATGCCAAGCCAATCCTGCTAATGTGTGATTCAGTCTTTACCTCTGGGTGTGTCAAAATCCTCCAGAATATTCCATTATTTGTCTATAGGTCTACCCACTCTACCGGATAGGCCAACCAAACTTTGGAAGTCTTATAAATCGTTTGTCAAGGTACAGAAACATGCCAGAGCGATTGGCCCAAGCTGTTCAGTTGTATCTGCATTGTTACAAGTAAAACTCAGCTTCGACAACGCGTCCAACTTACTCGTTGGCGTGAGTGGTATAACGGTAGCATAGTTGCCTTCCAAGCAATTGATCCGGGTTCGACTCCCGGCTCACGCACGTCGTTTTAGATTGCGTGACGAATATCAGTGGACGTCAGTCTGTTCTCGCGGTCCACCTTGCGCACAGCTAATGTCATATAGCATGGCTTATATAAAAACACGTTTGAGTTTCAAAATTGTTGTCACAACGTTTTTCTTCTATGACACTTTGTAAATTGTTTAAAATTACAAAGTTCGAGAAATTTCTACAGAAACGTCTATTCATAACTTCAAGTCTCTTGTTCTCAAAAATCGTGTTAATTGACGTTGACGTCTTCGTGTTTGATCGATAAGCAATCTGTGAAAATATATCGAAAGCTCACGTGAAAAGTTCGATTTCTGCACAGCGTTTAGCAGTTAGCACGAAATCTCTAATGATACGAAACTACCTGGAAATAAGTGCGCCTTAGACTAACAGTGGACCAAGTTCATATAACCTTATGAACTGGCCACTGTCATTCTATGGGGTCAATTAGCCTGGTTACAAAAACGTTCATGCTATAGAAACTGTCAACAGTCCATCCATCGGTCAGCATCCGAGAACCACGAATATCTTCACCTTTTGAAACCGAATGCGTGAGTGGTATAACGGTAGCATAGTTGCCTTCCAAGCAATTGATCCGGGTTCGACTCCCGGCTCACGCACGCTGTTTTAAATTTTCGCTGAAAGCTTTTTCCGTGTTCAGATGCCATAATAGTTTGATTGATCTCCAGAGAAGTACGTTATAGCTTCGTAATAATGCACTTCAAGCAAAAATAAGAAAAACGTTTGTTTCCGCCCAGGCTCGAACTGGGGACCTTTCGCGTGTTAGGCGAACGTGATAACCACTACACTACGGAAACCTAATTGGTGTCGTGAGCTTGAAACGTCTACTTGTTTCACATCTCTTTCCAACAAAGCTAGTCAATGTTAAAATTTCAAGTCAATGCATGTACGTAGGTGACTCCTGTGCAAAGTGAGCTCTCTCCAGACGATAGTTGTAATCGACAAAAGAATTTAGCAGAGCGTGGTTTCGATCCACGGACCTCTGGGTTATGGGCCCAGCACGCTTCCACTGCGCCACTCTGCTCTATGTTAGAAACGTGTCTAACCAATCAAAACCAACGTGAACAAACAACAAAATATATGCCAAGCCAATCCTGCTAATGTGTGATTCAGTCTTTACCTCTGGGTGTGTCAAAATCCTCCAGAATATTCCATTATTTGTCTATAGGTCTACCCACTCTACCGGATAGGCCAACCAAACTTTGGAAGTCTTATAAATCGTTTGTCAAGGTACAGAAACATGCCAGAGCGATTGGCCCAAGCTGTTCAGTTGTATCTGCATTGTTACAAGTAAAACTCAGCTTCGACAACGCGTCCAACTTACTCGTTGGCGTGAGTGGTATAACGGTAGCATAGTTGCCTTCCAAGCAATTGATCCGGGTTCGACTCCCGGCTCACGCACGTCGTTTTAGATTGCGTGACGAATATCAGTGGACGTCAGTCTGTTCTCGCGGTCCACCTTACGCACAGCTAATGTCATATAGCATGGCTTATATAAAAACACGTTTGAGTTTCAAAATTGTTGTCACAACGTTTTTCTTCTATGACACTTTGTAAATTGTTTAAAATTACAAAGTTCGAGAAATTTCTACAGAAACGTCTATTCATAACTTCAAGTCTCTTGTTCTCAAAAATCGTGTTAATTGACGTTGACGTCTTCGTGTTTGATCGATAAGCAATCTGTGAAAATATATCGAAAGCTCACGTGAAAAGTTCGATTTCTGCACAGCGTTTAGCAGTTAGCACGAAATCTCTAATGATACGAAACTACCTGGAAATAAGTGCGCCTTAGACTAACAGTGGACCAAGTTCATATAACCTTATGAACTGGCCACTGTCATTCTATGGGGTCAATTAGCCTGGTTACAAAAACGTTCATGCTATAGAAACTGTCAACAGTCCATCCATCGGTCAGCATCCGAGAACCACGAATATCTTCACCTTTTGAAACCGAATGCGTGAGTGGTATAACGGTAGCATAGTTGCCTTCCAAGCAATTGATCCGGGTTCGACTCCCGGCTCACGCACGCTGTTTTAAATTTTCGCTGAAAGCTTTTTCCGTGTTCAGATGCCATAATATTTTGATTCATCCCCAGAGAAGTACGTTCTTCTTCTTCTTCTTCTTCTTTTCCGTGCTCTGCCCTTAGGCAGGTTCGAATGTTTGACGTCTCCATTAGAAGTACGTTATAGCTTCGTAATAATGCACTTCAAGCAAAAATAAGAAAACACGTTTGTTTCCGCCCAGGCTTGAACTGGGGACCTTTCGCGTGTTAGGCGAACGTGATAACCACTACACTACGGAAACCTAATTGGTGTCGTGAGCTTGAAACGACTACTTGTTTCACATCTCTTTCCAACAAAGCTAGTCAATGTTAAAATTTCAAGTCAATGCATGTACGTAGGTGACTCCTGTGCAAAGTGAGCTCTCTCCAGACGATAGTTGTAATCGACAAAAGAATTTAGCAGAGCGTGGTTTCGATCCACGGACCTCTGGGTTATGGGCCCAGCACGCTTCCACTGCGCCACTCTGCTCTATGTTAGAAACGTGTCTAACCAATCAAAACCAACGTGAACAAACAACAAAATAATTTTATATGCCAAGCCAATCCTGCTAATGTGTGATTCAGTCTTTACCTCTGGGTGTGTCAAAATCCTCCAGAATATTCCATTATTTGTCTATAGGTCTACCCACTCTACCGGATAGGCCAACCAAACTTTGGAAGTCTTATAAATCGTTTGTCAAGGTACAGAAACATGCCAGAGCGATTGGCCCAAGCTGTTCAGTTGTATCTGCATTGTTACAAGTAAAACTCAGCTTCGACAACGCGTCCAACTTACTCGTTGGCGTGAGTGGTATAACGGTAGCATAGTTGCCTTCCAAGCAATTGATCCGGGTTCGACTCCCGGCTCACGCACGTCGTTTTAGATTGCGTGACGAATATCAGTGGACGTCAGTCTGTTCTCGCGGTCCACCTTACGCACAGCTAATGTCATATAGCATGGCTTATATAAAAACACGTTTGAGTTTCAAAATTGTTGTCACAACGTTTTTCTTCTATGACACTTTGTAAATTGTTTAAAATTACAAAGTTCGAGAAATTTCTACAGAAACGTCTATTCATAACTTCAAGTCTCTTGTTCTCAAAAATCGTGTTAATTGACGTTGACGTCTTCGTGTTTGATCGATAAGCAATCTGTGAAAATATATCGAAAGCTCACGTGAAAAGTTCGATTTCTGCACAGCGTTTAGCAGTTAGCACGAAATCTCTAATGATACGAAACTACATGGAAATAAGTGCGCCTTAGACTAACAGTGGACCAAGTTCATATAACCTTATGAACTGGCCACTGTCATTCTATGGGGTCAATTAGCCTGGTTACAAAAACGTTCATGCTATAGAAACTGTCAACAGTCCATCCATCGGTCAGCATCCGAGAACCACGAATATCTTCACCTTTTGAAACCGAATGCGTGAGTGGTATAACGGTAGCATAGTTGCCTTCCAAGCAATTGATCCGGGTTCGACTCCCGGCTCACGCACGCTGTTTTAAATTTTCGCTGAAAGCTTTTTCCGTGTTCAGATGCCATAATATTTTGATTCATCCCCAGAGAAGTACGTTCTTCTTCTTCTTCTTCTTCTTTTCCGTGCTCTGCCCTTAGGCAGGTTCGAATGTTTGACGTCTCCATTAGAAGTACGTTATAGCTTCGTAATAATGCACTTCAAGCAAAAATAAGAAAACACGTTTGTTTCCGCCCAGGCTTGAACTGGGGACCTTTCGCGTGTTAGGCGAACGTGATAACCACTACACTACGGAAACCTAATTGGTGTCGTGAGCTTGAAACGACTACTTGTTTCACATCTCTTTCCAACAAAGCTAGTCAATGTTAAAATTTCAAGTCAATGCATGTACGTAGGTGACTCCTGTGCAAAGTGAGCTCTCTCCAGACGATAGTTGTAATCGACAAAAGAATTTAGCAGAGCGTTGTTTCGATCCACGGACCTCTGGGTTATGGGCCCAGCACGCTTCCACTGCGCCACTCTGCTCTATGTTAGAAACGTGTCTAACCAATCAAAACCAACGTGAACAAACAACAAAATATATGCCAAGCCAATCCTGCTAATGTGTGATTCAGTCTTTACCTCTGGGTGTGTCAAAATCCTCCAGAATATTCCATTATTTGTCTATAGGTCTACCCACTCTACCGGATAGGCCAACCAAACTTTGGAAGTCTTATAAATCGTTTGTCAAGGTACAGAAACATGCCAGAGCGATTGGCCCAAGCTGTTCAGTTGTATCTGCATTGTTACAAGTAAAACTCAGCTTCGACAACGCGTCCAACTTACTCGTTGGCGTGAGTGGTATAACGGTAGCATAGTTGCCTTCCAAGCAATTGATCCGGGTTCGACTCCCGGCTCACGCACGTCGTTTTAGATTGCGTGACGAATATCAGTGGACGTCAGTCTGTTCTCGCGGTCCACCTTACGCACAGCTAATGTCATATAGCATGGCTTATATAAAAACACGTTTGAGTTTCAAAATTGTTGTCACAACGTTTTTCTTCTATGACACTTTGTAAATTGTTTAAAATTACAAAGTTCGAGAAATTTCTACAGAAACGTCTATTCATAACTTCAAGTCTCTTGTTCTCAAAAATCGTGTTAATTGACGTTGACGTCTTCGTGTTTGATCGATAAGCAATCTGTGAAAATATATCGAAAGCTCACGTGAAAAGTTCGATTTCTGCACAGCGTTTAGCAGTTAGCACGAAATCTCTAATGATACGAAACTACATGGAAATAAGTGCGCCTTAGACTAACAGTGGACCAAGTTCATATAACCTTATGAACTGGCCACTGTCATTCTATGGGGTCAATTAGCCTGGTTACAAAAACGTTCATGCTATAGAAACTGTCAACAGTCCATCCATCGGTCAGCATCCGAGAACCACGAATATCTTCACCTTTTGAAACCGAATGCGTGAGTGGTATAACGGTAGCATAGTTGCCTTCCAAGCAATTGATCCGGGTTCGACTCCCGGCTCACGCACGCTGTTTTAAATTTTCGCTGAAAGCTTTTTCCGTGTTCAGATGCCATAATAGTTTGATTGATCTCCAGAGAAGTACGTTATAGCTTCGTAATAATGCACTTCAAGCAAAAATAAGAAAAACGTTTGTTTCCGCCCAGGCTCGAACTGGGGACCTTTCGCGTGTTAGGCTTGAAACGTCTACTTGTTTCGCATCTCTTTCCAACAAAGCTAGTCAATGTTAAAATTTCAAGTCAATGCATGTACGTAGGTGACTCCTGTGCAAAGTGAGCTCTCTCCAGACGATAGTTGTAATCGACAACGTGTCTAACCAATCAAAACCAGCATGAATAAACAACAAAATATATGCCAAGCCTATTATGCTAGTGTTTGATTCAGTCTTTACCTCTGTGTGGGTGTGTGAAAATCCTCCAGAATATTCCAATATTTGTCTATAGGTCTACCGGATTGGCCAACCAAACTTAGGAAGTCTTAAAAATCGTTTGTCAAGGTACAGAAACATGCCAAAGCGATTGGCCCACGCTGTGTTCAGTTGTATCTGTATTGTTACAAGTAAAACGCAGTTTCGACAACGCGTCCAACTTAATCGTTGGCGTGAGTGGTATAACGATAGCATAGTTGCCTTCCAAGCAATTGATCCGGGTTCGACTCCCGGCTCACGCACGCTGTTTTAAATTTTCGCTGAAAAAGCTTTTTCCGTGGCCAGAAGCCATAATATTATGATTGATCCCCAGAGAAGTACGTTATAGCTTCGTAATAATGCACTTCAAGCAAAAATAAGAAAAACGTTTGTTTCCGCCCAGGCTCGAACTGGGGACCTTTCGCGTGTGAGGCGAACGTGATAACCACTACACTACGGAAACATAACTGTTGTCGAGAGCTTGAAACGTCTACTTGTTTCACATCTCTTTCAAACAAAGCTAGTCAAAGTTAAAATTTTCAAGTCAATGCATGTACTTAGGCGACTCCTGTGCAAAGTAACAGTTGATTTCATGATCTCTCTCTGGTATCTCCACTCCAGACGATAGTTGTAATCGACAAAAGAATTTAGCAGAGCGTGGTTTCGATCCACGGACCTCTGGGTTATGGGCCCAGCACGCTTCCACTGCGCCACTCTGCTCTATGTTAGCAACGTGTCTAACCAATCAAAACCAGCATGAAGAAACAACAAAATATGTGCCAATCCAATCCTGCTAGTGTTTGATTCAGTCTTTACCTCTGTGTGTGTCAAAATCCTCCAGAATATTCCATTATTTGTCTATAGGTCTACCGGATTGGCCAACCAAACTTAGGAAGTCTTAAAAATCGTTTGTCAAGGTACAGAAACATGCCAAAGCGATTGGCCCACGCTGTGTTCAGTTGTATCTGTAATGTTACAAGTAAAACGCAGTTTCGACAACGCGTCCAACTTAATCGTTGGCGTGAGTGGTATAACGGTAGCATAGTTGCCTTCCAAGCAATTGATCCGGGTTCGACTCCCGGCTCACGCACGCTGTTTTAAATTTTCGGTGAATATGTCCGTGTTCAAAAACGATAATAGTTTTATTGTTCTCCAGACAAGTAAGCTTACGTCGTGGTTTCGTAATAATGCACTTCAAGCAAAAATAAGAAAAACGTTTGTTTCCGCCCAGGCTCGAACTGGGGACCTTTCGCGTGTGAGGCGAACGTGATAACCACAACACTACGGAAACCTAACTGTTGCCGAGAGCTTGAAGCGTCTACTTGTTTCACATCTCTTTCAAACAAAGCTAGTCAATGTTAAAATTTTCAAGTCCATGCATGTACGTAGGCGACTCCTGTGCAAAGAAAGCTCTGTCTGGTATCTCCACTCCAGAAGATAGTTGTAATCGACAAAAGAATTTAGCAGAGCGTGGTTTCGATCCACGGACCTCTGGGTTATGGGCCCAGCACGCTTCCACTGCGCCACTCTGCTCTTTGTTAGCAACGTGTCTAACCAATCAAAACCAGCATGAAGAAACAACAAAGTATATGCTAAGCCAATCGTGCTAGTGTTTGATTCAGTCTTTACCTCTGTGTGTGTGTGTGTGTGTGTGTGTGTGTGTGTGTGAAAATCCTCCAGAATATTCCATGATTTGTCTATAGGTCTACCGGATTGGCCAACCAAACATAGGAAGTCTTAAAAATCGTTTGTCAAGGTACAGAAACATGCCAAAGCGATTGGCCCAAGCTGTTCAGTTTTATCTGCATTGTTACAAGTAAAACTCAGCTTCGACAACGCGTCCAACTTACTCGTTGGCGTGAGTGGTATAACGGTAGCATAGTTGCCTTCCAAGCAATTGATCCGGGTTCGACTCCCGGCTCACGCACGTCGTTTTAGATTGCGTGACGAATATCAGTGGACGTCAGTCTGTTCTCGCGGTCCACCTTACGCACAGCTAATGTCATATAGCATGGCTTATATAAAAACACGTTTGAGTTTCAAAATTGTTGTCACAACGTTTTTCTTCTATGACACTTTGTAAATTGTTTAAAATTACAAAGTTCGAGAAATTTCTACAGAAACGTCTATTCATAACTTCAAGTCTCTTGTTCTCAAAAATCGTGTTAATTGACGTTGACGTCTTCGTGTTTGATCGATAAGCAATCTGTGAAAATATATCGAAAGCTCACGTGAAAAGTTCGATTTCTGCACAGCGTTTAGCAGTTAGCACGAAATCTCTAATGATACGAAACTACATGGAAATAAGTGCGCCTTAGACTAACAGTGGACCAAGTTCATATAACCTTATGAACTGGCCACTGTCATTCTATGGGGTCAATTAGCCTGGTTACAAAAACGTTCATGCTATAGAAACTGTCAACAGTCCATCCATCGGTCAGCATCCGAGAACCACGAATATCTTCACCTTTTGAAACCGAATGCGTGAGTGGTATAACGGTAGCATAGTTGCCTTCCAAGCAATTGATCCGGGTTCGACTCCCGGCTCACGCACGCTGTTTTAAATTTTCGCTGAAAGCTTTTTCCGTGTTCAGATGCCATAATAGTTTGATTGATCTCCAGAGAAGTACGTTATAGCTTCGTAATAATGCACTTCAAGCAAAAATAAGAAAAACGTTTGTTTCCGCCCAGGCTCGAACTGGGGACCTTTCGCGTGTTAGGCTTGAAACGTCTACTTGTTTCGCATCTCTTTCCAACAAAGCTAGTCAATGTTAAAATTTCAAGTCAATGCATGTACGTAGGTGACTCCTGTGCAAAGTGAGCTCTCTCCAGACGATAGTTGTAATCGACAACGTGTCTAACCAATCAAAACCAGCATGAATAAACAACAAAATATATGCCAAGCCTATTATGCTAGTGTTTGATTCAGTCTTTACCTCTGTGTGGGTGTGTGAAAATCCTCCAGAATATTCCAATATTTGTCTATAGGTCTACCGGATTGGCCAACCAAACTTAGGAAGTCTTAAAAATCGTTTGTCAAGGTACAGAAACATGCCAAAGCGATTGGCCCACGCTGTGTTCAGTTGTATCTGTATTGTTACAAGTAAAACGCAGTTTCGACAACGCGTCCAACTTAATCGTTGGCGTGAGTGGTATAACGATAGCATAGTTGCCTTCCAAGCAATTGATCCGGGTTCGACTCCCGGCTCACGCACGCTGTTTTAAATTTTCGCTGAAAAAGCTTTTTCCGTGGCCAGAAGCCATAATATTATGATTGATCCCCAGAGAAGTACGTTATAGCTTCGTAATAATGCACTTCAAGCAAAAATAAGAAAAACGTTTGTTTCCGCCCAGGCTCGAACTGGGGACCTTTCGCGTGTGAGGCGAACGTGATAACCACTACACTACGGAAACATAACTGTTGTCGAGAGCTTGAAACGTCTACTTGTTTCACATCTCTTTCAAACAAAGCTAGTCAAAGTTAAAATTTTCAAGTCAATGCATGTACTTAGGCGACTCCTGTGCAAAGTAACAGTTGATTTCATGATCTCTCTCTGGTATCTCCACTCCAGACGATAGTTGTAATCGACAAAAGAATTTAGCAGAGCGTGGTTTCGATCCACGGACCTCTGGGTTATGGGCCCAGCACGCTTCCACTGCGCCACTCTGCTCTATGTTAGCAACGTGTCTAACCAATCAAAACCAGCATGAAGAAACAACAAAATATGTGCCAATCCAATCCTGCTAGTGTTTGATTCAGTCTTTACCTCTGTGTGTGTCAAAATCCTCCAGAATATTCCATTATTTGTCTATAGGTCTACCGGATTGGCCAACCAAACTTAGGAAGTCTTAAAAATCGTTTGTCAAGGTACAGAAACATGCCAAAGCGATTGGCCCACGCTGTGTTCAGTTGTATCTGTAATGTTACAAGTAAAACGCAGTTTCGACAACGCGTCCAACTTAATCGTTGGCGTGAGTGGTATAACGGTAGCATAGTTGCCTTCCAAGCAATTGATCCGGGTTCGACTCCCGGCTCACGCACGCTGTTTTAAATTTTCGGTGAATATGTCCGTGTTCAAAAACGATAATAGTTTTATTGTTCTCCAGACAAGTAAGCTTACGTCGTGGTTTCGTAATAATGCACTTCAAGCAAAAATAAGAAAAACGTTTGTTTCCGCCCAGGCTCGAACTGGGGACCTTTCGCGTGTGAGGCGAACGTGATAACCACAACACTACGGAAACCTAACTGTTGCCGAGAGCTTGAAGCGTCTACTTGTTTCACATCTCTTTCAAACAAAGCTAGTCAATGTTAAAATTTTCAAGTCCATGCATGTACGTAGGCGACTCCTGTGCAAAGAAAGCTCTGTCTGGTATCTCCACTCCAGAAGATAGTTGTAATCGACAAAAGAATTTAGCAGAGCGTGGTTTCGATCCACGGACCTCTGGGTTATGGGCCCAGCACGCTTCCACTGCGCCACTCTGCTCTTTGTTAGCAACGTGTCTAACCAATCAAAACCAGCATGAAGAAACAACAAAGTATATGCTAAGCCAATCGTGCTAGTGTTTGATTCAGTCTTTACCTCTGTGTGTGTGTGTGTGTGTGTGTGTGTGTGTGTGTGTGTGTGTGTGTGTGTGTGTGTGAAAATCCTCCAGAATATTCCATGATTTGTCTATAGGTCTACCGGATTGGCCAACCAAACATAGGAAGTCTTAAAAATCGTTTGTCAAGGTACAGAAACATGCCAAAGCGATTGGCCCAAGCTGTTCAGTTGTATCTGCATTGTTACAAGTAAAACTCAGCTTCGACAACGCGTCCAACTTACTCGTTGGCGTGAGTGGTATAACGGTAGCATAGTTGCCTTCCAAGCAATTGATCCGGGTTCGACTCCCGGCTCACGCACGTCGTTTTAGATTGCGTGACGAATATCAGTGGACGTCAGTCTGTTCTCGCGGTCCACCTTACGCACAGCTAATGTCATATAGCATGGCTTATATAAAAACACGTTTGAGTTTCAAAATTGTTGTCACAACGTTTTTCTTCTATGACACTTTGTAAATTGTTTAAAATTACAAATTTCGAGAAATTTCTACAGAAACGTCTATTCATAACTTCAAGTCTGTTGTTCTCAAAAATCGTGTTAATTGACGTTGACGTCTTCGTGTTTGATTGATAAGCAATCTGTGAAAATATATCGAAAGCTCACGTGAAAAGTTCGATTTCTGCACAGCGTTTAGCAGTTAGCACGAAATCTCTAATGATACGAAACTACATGGAAATAAGTGCGCCTTAGACTAACAGTGGACCAAGTTCATATAACCTTATGAACTGGCCACTGTCATTCTATGGGGTCAATTAGCCTGGTTACAAAAACGTTCATGCTATAGAAACTGTCAACAGTCCATCCATCGGTCAGCATCCGAGAACCACGAATATCTTCACCTTTTGAAACCGAATGCGTGAGTGGTATAACGGTAGCATAGTTGCCTTCCAAGCAATTGATCCGGGTTCGACTCCCGGCTCACGCACGCTGTTTTAAATTTTCGCTGAAAGCTTTTTCCGTGTTCAGATGCCATAATAGTTTGATTGATCTCCAGAGAAGTACGTTATAGCTTCGTAATAATGCACTTCAAGCAAAAATAAGAAAAACGTTTGTTTCCGCCCAGGCTCGAACTGGGGACCTTTCGCGTGTTAGGCTTGAAACGTCTACTTGTTTCGCATCTCTTTCCAACAAAGCTAGTCAATGTTAAAATTTCAAGTCAATGCATGTACGTAGGTGACTCCTGTGCAAAGTGAGCTCTCTCCAGACGATAGTTGTAATCGACAACGTGTCTAACCAATCAAAACCAGCATGAATAAACAACAAAATATATGCCAAGCCTATTATGCTAGTGTTTGATTCAGTCTTTACCTCTGTGTGGGTGTGTGAAAATCCTCCAGAATATTCCAATATTTGTCTATAGGTCTACCGGATTGGCCAACCAAACTTAGGAAGTCTTAAAAATCGTTTGTCAAGGTACAGAAACATGCCAAAGCGATTGGCCCACGCTGTGTTCAGTTGTATCTGTATTGTTACAAGTAAAACGCAGTTTCGACAACGCGTCCAACTTAATCGTTGGCGTGAGTGGTATAACGATAGCATAGTTGCCTTCCAAGCAATTGATCCGGGTTCGACTCCCGGCTCACGCACGCTGTTTTAAATTTTCGCTGAAAAAGCTTTTTCCGTGGCCAGAAGCCATAATATTATGATTGATCCCCAGAGAAGTACGTTATAGCTTCGTAATAATGCACTTCAAGCAAAAATAAGAAAAACGTTTGTTTCCGCCCAGGCTCGAACTGGGGACCTTTCGCGTGTGAGGCGAACGTGATAACCACTACACTACGGAAACATAACTGTTGTCGAGAGCTTGAAACGTCTACTTGTTTCACATCTCTTTCAAACAAAGCTAGTCAAAGTTAAAATTTTCAAGTCAATGCATGTACTTAGGCGACTCCTGTGCAAAGTAACAGTTGATTTCATGATCTCTCTCTGGTATCTCCACTCCAGACGATAGTTGTAATCGACAAAAGAATTTAGCAGAGCGTGGTTTCGATCCACGGACCTCTGGGTTATGGGCCCAGCACGCTTCCACTGCGCCACTCTGCTCTATGTTAGCAACGTGTCTAACCAATCAAAACCAGCATGAAGAAACAACAAAATATGTGCCAATCCAATCCTGCTAGTGTTTGATTCAGTCTTTACCTCTGTGTGTGTCAAAATCCTCCAGAATATTCCATTATTTGTCTATAGGTCTACCGGATTGGCCAACCAAACTTAGGAAGTCTTAAAAATCGTTTGTCAAGGTACAGAAACATGCCAAAGCGATTGGCCCACGCTGTGTTCAGTTGTATCTGTAATGTTACAAGTAAAACGCAGTTTCGACAACGCGTCCAACTTAATCGTTGGCGTGAGTGGTATAACGGTAGCATAGTTGCCTTCCAAGCAATTGATCCGGGTTCGACTCCCGGCTCACGCACGCTGTTTTAAATTTTCGGTGAATATGTCCGTGTTCAAAAACGATAATAGTTTTATTGTTCTCCAGACAAGTAAGCTTACGTCGTGGTTTCGTAATAATGCACTTCAAGCAAAAATAAGAAAAACGTTTGTTTCCGCCCAGGCTCGAACTGGGGACCTTTCGCGTGTGAGGCGAACGTGATAACCACAACACTACGGAAACCTAACTGTTGCCGAGAGCTTGAAGCGTCTACTTGTTTCACATCTCTTTCAAACAAAGCTAGTCAATGTTAAAATTTTCAAGTCCATGCATGTACGTAGGCGACTCCTGTGCAAAGAAAGCTCTGTCTGGTATCTCCACTCCAGAAGATAGTTGTAATCGACAAAAGAATTTAGCAGAGCGTGGTTTCGATCCACGGACCTCTGGGTTATGGGCCCAGCACGCTTCCACTGCGCCACTCTGCTCTATGTTAGCAACGTGTCTAACCAATCAAAACCAGCATGAATAAACAACAAAATAGTTGCCAAGCCAATCGTGCTAGTGTGTGATTCAGTATTAATTTCTGTTTGTGTGAAAATCCTCCAGAATATTCCATGATTTGTGTATATATGTCTACCCGATTGGCCAACCAAACTTAGGAAGTCTTAAAAATCGTTTGTCAAGGTACAGAAACATGCCAAAGCGATTGGCCCAAGCTGTTCAGTTTTATCTGCATTGTTACAAGTAAAACGCAGCTTCGACAACGCATCCAACTTACTCGTTGGCGTGAGTGGTATAACGGTAGCATAGTTGCCTTCCAAGCAATTGATCCGGGTTCGACTCCCGGCTCACGCACGTCGTTTTAGATTGCGTGACGAATATCAGCGGACGTCAGTCTGTTCTCGCGGTTGACCTTACGCACAGGTAATGTCATATAACATGGCTTATATAAAAACACGTTTGAGTTTCAAAATTATTGTCACAACGTTTTTCTTCAATGACACTTTGTAAATTGTTTAAAATTACAAAGTTCGAGAAATTTCTACAGAAACGTCTATTCATAACTTCAAGTCTCTTGTTCTCAAAAATCCTGTTAATTGACGTTGACGTCTTCGTGTTTGATCGATAAGCAATCTGTGAAAATATATCGAAAGCTCACGTGAAAACTTCGATTTCTGCAGAGCGCTTAGCACGAAATCTCTAATGATACGAAACTACCTGGAAATAAGTGCGCCTTAGACTAACAGTGGACCAAGTTCATTAAACCTTATGAACTTGGCCACTGTCATTCTATGGGGTCAATTAGCCTGGTTACAAAAACGTTCATGCTATAGAAACTGTCAACAGTCCATCCATCGGTCAGCAACCGAGAACCACGAATATCTTCACCTTTTGGAACAGAATGCGTGAGTGGTATAACGGTAGCATAGTTGCCTTCCAAGCAATTGATCCGGGTTCGACTCCCGGCTCACGCACGCTGTTTTAAATTTTCGCTGAAAAAACTTGTTCCGTGTTCAGAAGCCATAATATTTTGATTGAATCCCAGAGAAGTACGTTATAGCTTCGTAATAATGCACTCGAAGTAAGAATAAGAAAACGTTTGTTTCCGCCCAGGCTCGAACTGGGGACCTTTCGCGTGTGAGGCGAACGTGATAACCACTACACTACGGAAACATAACTGATGTCGCAAGCTTGGAACGTCTGCTCATTTCAAATCTCTTTAAAAAAGCTGGCCAATGTCCCAATTTTTGAATGACACTCGCATGTAGCCTACCTTTGGCCACTCTTGTGCAAACTGCAAATTAACAGTTAATTTCAAGATAACTCTCTGATATCTCCACTCCAGATGATTTTTTCATAGAGATATTTATATTTATTAGGTTAATCGACAAAAGAATTTAGCAGAGCGTGGTTTCGATCCACGGACCTCTGGGTTATGGGCCCAGCACGCTTCCACTGCGCCACTCTGCTCTATGTTAGCAACGTGTCTAACCAATCAAAACCAGAATGAATAAACAACAAAATATATGCCAAGCCAATCGTGCTAGTGTGTGATTCAGTATTAATTTCTGTTTGTGTGAAAATCCTCCAGAATATTCCATGATTTGTTTATAGGTCTACCCTACCGGATAGGCCAACCCAACTTAGGAAGTCTTTCAGATCGTTTGTCAAGGTACAAAAGCATGCCAAAGCGATTGGCCCAAGCTGTTCGGTTGTATCTGTATTGTTACAAATAAAACGCAGTTTCGACAACGCGTCCAACTTAATCGTTGGCGTGAGTGGTATAACGGTAGCATAGTTGCCTTCCAAGCAATTGATCCGGGTTCGACTCCCGGCTCACGCACGCTGTTTTAAATTTTCGGTGAATATGTCCGTGTTCAAAAACGATAATAGTTTTATTGTTCTCCAGACAAGTAAGCTTACGTCGTGGTTTCGTAATAATGCACTTCAAGCAAAAATAAGAAAAACGTTTGTTTCCGCCCAGGCTCGAACTGGGGACCTTTCGCGTGTGAGGCGAACGTGATAACCACTACACTACGGAAACCTAACTGGTGTCGTGCGCTTGAAACGTCTACTTGTTTCACATCTCTTTCAAACAAAGCTAGTCAATGTTAAAAAGTCCATGCATGTACGTAGGCGACTCCTGTGCAAAGAAAGCTCTGTCTGGTATCTCCACTCCAGAAGATAGTTGTAATCGACAAAAGAATTTAGCAGAGCGTGGTTTCGATCCACGGACCTCTGGGTTATGGGCCCAGCACGCTTCCACTGCGCCACTCTGCTCTATGTTAGCAACGTGTCTAACCAATCAAAACCAGCATGAATAAACAACAAAATAGTTGCCAAGCCAATCGTGCTAGTGTGTGATTCAGTATTAATTTCTGTTTGTGTGAAAATCCTCCAGAATATTCCATGATTTGTTTATAGGTCTACCCTACCGGATAGGCCAACCCAACTTAGGAAGTCTTTCAGATCGTTTGTCAAGGTACAAAAGCATGCCAAAGCGATTGGCCCAAGCTGTTCGGTTGTATCTGTATTGTTACAAATAAAACGCAGTTTCGACAACGCGTCCAACTTAATCGTTGGCGTGAGTGGTATAACGGTAGCATAGTTGCCTTCCAAGCAATTGATCCGGGTTCGACTCCCGGCTCACGCACGCTGTTTTAAATTTTCGGTGAATATGTCCGTGTTCAGAAACGATAATAGGTTTTTTGTTCTCCAGACAAGTAAGCTTACGTCGTGGTTTCGTAATAATGCACTTCAAGCAAAAATAAGAAAAACGTTTGTTTCCGCCCAGGCTCGAACTGGGGACCTTTCGCGTGTTAGGCGAACGTGATAACCACTACACTACGGAAACCTAACTGGTTTCGTGCGCTTGAAACGTCTACTTGTTTCACATCTCTTTCAAACAAAGCTAGTCAATGTTAAAAAGTCCATGCATGTACGAAGGCGACTCCTGTGCAAAGAAAGCTCTGTCTGGTATCTCCACTCCAGACGATAGTTGTAATCGACAAAAGAATTTAGCAGAGCGTGGTTTCGATCCACGGACCTCTGGGTTATGGGCCCAGCACGCTTCCACTGCGCCACTCTGCTCTATGTTAGCAACGTGTCTAACCAATCAAAACCAGCATGAATAAACAACAAAATATATGCCAAGCCTATTATGCTAGTGTTTGATTCAGTCTTTACCTCTGTGTGGGTGTGTGAAAATCCTCCAGAATATTCCAATATTTGTCTATAGGTCTACCGGATTGGCCAACCAAACTTAGGAAGTCTTAAAAATCGTTTGTCAAGGTACAGAAACATGCCAAAGCGATTGGCCCACGCTGTGTTCAGTTGTATCTGTAATTGTTACAAGTAAAACGCAGTTTCGACAACGCGTCCAACTTAATCGTTGGCGTGAGTGGTATAACGGTAGCATAGTTGCCTTCCAAGCAATTGATCCGGGTTCGACTCCCGGCTCACGCACGCTGTTTTAAATTTTCGCTGAAAAAGCTTTTTCCGTGGCCAGAAGCCATAATATTTTGATTGATCCCCAGAGAAGTACGTTATAGCTTCGTAATAATGCACTTCAAGCAAAAATAAGAAAAACGTTTGTTTCCGCCCAGGCTCGAACTGGGGACCTTTCGCGTGTGAGGCGAACGTGATAACCACTACACTACGGAAACATAACTGTTGTCGAGAGCTTGAAACGTCTACTTGTTTCACATCTCTTTCAAACAAAGCTAGTCAAAGTTAAAATTTTCAAGTCAATGCATGTACTTAGGCGACTCCTGTGCAAAGTAACAGTTGATTTCATGATCTCTCTCTGGTATCTCCACTCCAGACGATAGTTGTAATCGACAAAAGAATTTAGCAGAGCGTGGTTTCGATCCACGGACCTCTGGGTTATGGGCCCAGCACGCTTCCACTGCGCCACTCTGCTCTATGTTAGAAACGTGTCTAACCAATCAAAACCAACGTGAACAAACAACAAAATATATGCCAAGCCAATCCTGCTAATGTGTGATTCAGTCTTTACCTCTGGGTGTGTCAAAATCCTCCAGAATATTCCATTATTTGTCTATAGGTCTACCCACTCTACCGGATAGGCCAACCAAACTTTGGAAGTCTTATAAATCGTTTGTCAAGGTACAGAAACATGCCAGAGCGATTGGCCCAAGCTGTTCAGTTGTATCTGCATTGTTACAAGTAAAACTCAGCTTCGACAACGCGTCCAACTTACTCGTTGGCGTGAGTGGTATAACGGTAGCATAGTTGCCTTCCAAGCAATTGATCCGGGTTCGACTCCCGGCTCACGCACGTCGTTTTAGATTGCGTGACGAATATCAGTGGACGTCAGTCTGTTCTCGCGGTCCACCTTACGCACAGCTAATGTCATATAGCATGGCTTATATAAAAACACGTTTGAGTTTCAAAATTGTTGTCACAACGTTTTTCTTCTATGACACTTTGTAAATTGTCTAAAATTACAAAGTTCGACAAATTTCTACAGAAACGTCTATTCATAACTTCAAGTCTCTTGTCCTCAAAAATCGTGTTAATTGACGTTGACGTCTTCGTGTTTGATCGATAAGCAATCTGTGAAAATATATCGAAAGCTCACGTGAAAAGTTCGATTTCTGCAGAGCGCTTAGCAGTTAGCACGAAATCTCTAATGATACGAAACTACCTGGAAATAAGTGCGCCTTAGACTAACAGTGGACCAAGTTCATATAGCCTTATGAACTTGGCCACTGTCATTCTATGGGGTCAATTAGCCTGGTTACAAAAACGTTCATGCTATAGAAACTGTCAACAGTCCATCCATCGGTCAGCAACCGAGAACCACGAATATCTTCACCTTTTGGAACAGAATGCGTGAGTGGTATAACGGTAGCATAGTTGCCTTCCAAGCAATTGATCCGGGTTCGACTCCCGGCTCACGCACGCTGTTTTAAATTTTCGCTGAAAGCTTTTTCCGTGTTCAGATGCCATAATAGTTTGATTGATCTCCAGAGAAGTACGTTATAGCTTCGTAATAATGCACTTCAAGCAAAAATAAGAAAAACGTTTGTTTCCGCCCAGGCTCGAACTGGGGACCTTTCGCGTGTTAGGCGAACGTGATAACCACTACACTACGGAAACCTAATTGGTGTCGTGAGCTTGAAACGTCTACTTGTTTCACATCTCTTTCCAACAAAGCTAGTCAATGTTAAAATTTCAAGTCAATGCATGTACGTAGGTGACTCCTGTGCAAAGTGAGCTCTCTCCAGACGATAGTTGTAATCGACAAAAGAATTTAGCAGAGCGTGGTTTCGATCCACGGACCTCTGGGTTATGGGCCCAGCACGCTTCCACTGCGCCACTCTGCTCTATGTTAGAAACGTGTCTAACCAATCAAAACCAACGTGAACAAACAACAAAATATATGCCAAGCCAATCCTGCTAATGTGTGATTCAGTCTTTACCTCTGGGTGTGTCAAAATCCTCCAGAATATTCCATTATTTGTCTATAGGTCTACCCACTCTACCGGATAGGCCAACCAAACTTTGGAAGTCTTATAAATCGTTTGTCAAGGTACAGAAACATGCCAGAGCGATTGGCCCAAGCTGTTCAGTTGTATCTGCATTGTTACAAGTAAAACTCAGCTTCGACAACGCGTCCAACTTACTCGTTGGCGTGAGTGGTATAACGGTAGCATAGTTGCCTTCCAAGCAATTGATCCGGGTTCGACTCCCGGCTCACGCACGTCGTTTTAGATTGCGTGACCAATATCAGTGGACGTCAGTCTGTTCTCGCGGTCCACCTTACGCACAGCTAATGTCATATAGCATGGCTTATATAAAAACACGTTTGAGTTTCAAAATTGTTGTCACAACGTTTTTCTTCTATGACACTTTGTAAATTGTTTAAAATTACAAAGTTCGAGAAATTTCTACAGAAACGTCTATTCATAACTTCAAGTCTGTTGTTCTCAAAAATCGTGTTAATTGACGTTGACGTCTTCGTGTTTGATCGATAAGCAATCTGTGAAAATATATCGAAAGCTCACGTGAAAACTTCGATTTCTGCACAGCGTTTAGCAGTTAGCACGAAATCTCTAATGATACGAAACTACATGGAAATAAGTGCGCCTTAGACTAACAGTGGACCAAGTTCATATAACCTTATGAACTGGCCACTGTCATTCTATGGGGTCAATTAGCCTGGTTACAAAAACGTTCATGCTATAGAAACTGTCAACAGTCCATCCATCGGTCAGCATCCGAGAACAACGAATATCTTCACCTTTTGAAACCGAATGCGTGAGTGGTATAACGGTAGCATAGTTGCCTTCCAAGCAATTGATCCGGGTTCGACTCCCGGCTCACGCACGCTGTTTTAAATTTTCGCTGAAAGCTTTTTCCGTGTTCAGATGCCATAATAGTTTGATTGATCTCCAGAGAAGTACGTTATAGCTTCGTAATAATGCACTTCAAGCAAAAATAAGAAAAACGTTTGTTTCCGCCCAGGTTCGAACTGGGGACCTTTCGCGTGTTAGGCGAACGTGATAACCACTACACTACGGAAACCTAATTGGTGTCGTGAGCTTGAAACGACTACTTGTTTCACATCTCTTTCCAACAAAGCTATATAGTCAATGTTAAAATTTCAAGTCAATGCATGTACGTAGGTGACTCCTGTGCAAAGTGAGCTCTCTCCAGACGATAGTTGTAATCGACAAAAGAATTTAGCAGAGCGTGGTTTCGATCCACGGACCTCTGGGTTATGGGCCCAGCACGCTTCCACTGCGCCACTCTGCTCTATGTTAGAAACGTGTCTAACCAATCAAAACCAACGTGAACAAACAACAAAATATATGCCAAGCCAATCCTGCTAATGTGTGATTCAGTCTTTACCTCTGGGTGTGTCAAAATCCTCCAGAATATTCCATTATTTGTCTATAGGTCTACCCACTCTACCGGATAGGCCAACCAAACTTTGGAAGTCTTATAAATCGTTTGTCAAGGTACAGAAACATGCCAGAGCGATTGGCCCAAGCTGTTCAGTTGTATCTGCATTGTTACAAGTAAAACTCAGCTTCGACAACGCGTCCAACTTACTCGTTGGCGTGAGTGGTATAACGGTAGCATAGTTGCCTTCCAAGCAATTGATCCGGGTTCGACTCCCGGCTCACGCACGTCGTTTTAGATTGCGTGACGAATATCAGTGGACGTCAGTCTGTTCTCGCGGTCCACCTTACGCACAGCTAATGTCATATAGCATGGCTTATATAAAAACACGTTTGAGTTTCAAAATTGTTGTCACAACGTTTTTCTTCTATGACACTTTGTAAATTGTCTAAAATTACAAAGTTCGACAAATTTCTACAGAAACGTCTATTCATAACTTCAAGTCTCTTGTCCTCAAAAATCGTGTTAATTGACGTTGACGTCTTCGTGTTTGATCGATAAGCAATCTGTGAAAATATATCGAAAGCTCACGTGAAAAGTTCGATTTCTGCACAGCGTTTAGCAGTTAGCACGAAATCTCTAATGATACGAAACTACATGGAAATAAGTGCGCCTTAGACTAACAGTGGACCAAGTTCATATAACCTTATGAACTGGCCACTGTCATTCTATGGGGTCAATTAGCCTGGTTACAAAAACGTTCATGCTATAGAAACTGTCAACAGTCCATCCATCGGTCAGCATCCGAGAACAACGAATATCTTCACCTTTTGAAACCGAATGCGTGAGTGGTATAACGGTAGCATAGTTGCCTTCCAAGCAATTGATCCGGGTTCGACTCCCGGCTCACGCACGCTGTTTTAAATTTTCGCTGAAAGCTTTTTCCGTGTTCAGATGCCATAATAGTTTGATTGATCTCCAGAGAAATACGTTATAGCTTCGTAATAATGCACTTCAAGCAAAAATAAGAAAAACGTTTGTTTCCGCCCAGGTTCGAACTGGGGACCTTTCGCGTGTTAAACGAACGTGATAACCACTACACTACGGAAACCTAATTGGTGTCGTGAGCTTGAAACGACTACTTGTTTCACATCTCTTTCCAACAAAGTTATATAGTCAATGTTAAAATTTCAAGTCAATGCATGTACGTAGGTGACTCCTGTGCAAAGTGAGCTCTCTCCAGACGATAGTTGTAATCGACAAAAGAATTTAGCAGAGCGTGGTTTCGATCCACGGACCTCTGGGTTATGGGCCCAGCACGCTTCCACTGCGCCACTCTGCTCTATGTTAGAAACGTGTCTAACCAATCAAAACCAACGTGAACAAACAACAAAATATATGCCAAGCCAATCCTGCTAATGTGTGATTCAGTCTTTACCTCTGGGTGTGTCAAAATCCTCCAGAATATTCCATTATTTGTCTATAGGTCTACCCACTCTACCGGATAGGCCAACCAAACTTTGGAAGTCTTATAAATCGTTTGTCAAGGTACAGAAACATGCCAGAGCGATTGGCCCAAGCTGTTCAGTTGTATCTGCATTGTTACAAGTAAAACTCAGCTTCGACAACGCGTCCAACTTACTCGTTGGCGTGAGTGGTATAACGGTAGCATAGTTGCCTTCCAAGCAATTGATCCGGGTTCGACTCCCGGCTCACGCACGTCGTTTTAGATTGCGTGACGAATATCAGTGGACGTCAGTCTGTTCTCGCGGTCCACCTTACGCACAGCTAATGTCATATAGCATGGCTTATATAAAAACACGTTTGAGTTTCAAAATTGTTGTCACAACGTTTTTCTTCTATGACACTTTGTAAATTGTCTAAAATTACAAAGTTCGACAAATTTCTACAGAAACGTCTATTCATAACTTCAAGTCTCTTGTCCTCAAAAATCGTGTTAATTGACGTTGACGTCTTCGTGTTTGATCGATAAGCAATCTGTGAAAATATATCGAAAGCTCACGTGAAAAGTTCGATTTCTGCACAGCGCTTAGCAGTTAGCACGAAATCTCTAATGATATGAAACTACCTGGAAATAAGTGCGCCTTAGACTAACAGTGGACCAAGTTCAAATAGCCTTATGAACTTGGCCACTGTCAGTCTATGGGGTCAATTAGCCTGGTTACAAGAACGTTCATGCTATAGAAACTGTCAACAGTCCATCCATCGGTCAGCAACCGAGAACCACGAATATCTTCACCTTTTGGAACAGAATGCGTGAGTGGTATAACGGTAGCATAGTTGCCTTCCAAGGAATTGATCCGGGTTCGACTCCCGGCTCACGCACGCTGTTTTAAATTTTCGCTGAAAGCTTTTTCCGTGTTCAGATGCCATAATATTTTGATTGATCCCCAGAGAAGTACGTTATAGCTTCGTAATAATGCACTTCAAGCAAAAATAAGAAAAACGTTTGTTTCCGCCCAGGTTCGAACTGGGGACCTTTCGCGTGTTAGGCGAACGTGATAACCACTACACTACGGAAACCTAATTGGTGTCGTGAGCTTGAAACGACTACTTGTTTCACATCTCTTTCCAACAAAGTTATATAGTCAATGTTAAAATTTCAAGTCAATGCATGTACGTAGGTGACTCCTGTGCAAAGTGAGCTCTCTCCAGACGATAGTTGTAATCGACAAAAGAATATAGCAGAGCGTGGTTTCGATCCACGGACCTCTGGGTTATGGGCCCAGCACGCTTCCACTGCGCCACTCTGCTCTATGTTAGAAACGTGTCTAACCAATCAAAACCAACGTGAACAAACAACAAAATATATGCCAAGCCAATCCTGCTAATGTGTGATTCAGTCTTTACCTCTGGGTGTGTCAAAATCCTCCAGAATATTCCATTATTTGTCTATAGGTCTACCCACTCTACCGGATAGGCCAACCAAACTTTGGAAGTCTTATAAATCGTTTGTCAAGGTACAGAAACATGCCAGAGCGATTGGCCCAAGCTGTTCAGTTGTATCTGCATTGTTACAAGTAAAACTCAGCTTCGACAACGCGTCCAACTTACTCGTTGGCGTGAGTGGTATAACGGTAGCATAGTTGCCTTCCAAGCAATTGATCCGGGTTCGACTCCCGGCTCACGCACGTCGTTTTAGATTGCGTGACGAATATCAGTGGACGTCAGTCTGTTCTCGCGGTCCACCTTACGCACCGCTAATGTCATATAGCATGGCCTATATAAAAACACGTTTGAGTTTCAAAATTGTTGTCACAACGTTTTTCTTCTATGACACTTTGTAAATTGTTTAAAATTACAAAGTTCGAGAAATTTCTACAGAAACGTCTATTCATAACTTCAAGTCTCTTGTTCTCAAAAATCGTGTTAATTGACGTTGACGTCTTCGTGTTTGATCGATAAGCAATCTGTGAAAATATATCGAAAGCTCACGTGAAAAGTTCGATTTCTGCAGAGCGCTTAGCAGTTAGCACGAAATCTCTAATGATACGAAACTACCTGGAAATAAGTGCGCCTTAGACTAACAGTGGACCAAGTTCATATAGCCATATGAACTTGGCCACTGTCATTCTATGGGGTCAATTAGCCTGGTTACAAAAACGTTCATGCTATAGAAACTGTCAACAGTCCATCCATCGGTCAGCAACCGAGAACCACGAATATCTTCACCTTTTGGAACAGAATGCGTGAGTGGTATAACGGTAGCATAGTTGCCTTCCAAGCAATTGATCCGGGTTCGACTCCCGGCTCACGCACGCTGTTTTAAATTTTCGCTGAAAGCTTTTTCCGTGTTCAGATGCCATAATAGTTTGATTGATCTCCAGAGAAGTACGTTATAGCTTTGTAATAATGCACTTCAAGCAAAAATAAGAAAAACGTTTGTTTCCGCCCAGGCTCGAACTGGGGACCTTTCGCGTGTTAGGCGAACGTGATAACCACTACACTACGGAAACCTAATTGGTGTCGTGAGTTTGAAACGTCTACTTGTTTCACATCTCTTTCCAACAAAGCTAGTCAATGTTAAAATTTCAAGTCAATGCATGTACGTAGGTGACTCCTGTGCAAAGTGAGCTCTCTCCAGACGATAGTTGTAATCGACAAAAGAATTTAGCAGAGCGTGGTTTCGATCCACGGACCTCTGGGTTATGGGCCCAGCACGCTTCCACTGCGCCACTCTGCTCTCTGTTAGAAACGTGTCTAACCAATCAAAACCAACGTGAACAAACAACAAAATATATGCCAAGCCAATCCTGCTAATGTGTGATTCAGTCTTTACCTCTGGGTGTGTCAAAATCCTCCAGAATATTCCATTATTTGTCTATAGGTCTACCCACTCTACCGGATAGGCCAACCAAACTTTGGAAGTCTTATAAATCGTTTGTCAAGGTACAGAAACATGCCAGAGCGATTGGCCCAAGCTGTTCAGTTGTATCTGCATTGTTACAAGTAAAACTCAGCTTCGACAACGCGTCCAACTTACTCGTTGGCGTGAGTGGTATAACGGTAGCATAGTTGCCTTCCAAGCAATTGATCCGGGTTCGACTCCCGGCTCACGCACGTCGTTTTAGATTGCGTGACGAATATCAGTGGACGTCAGTCTGTTCTCGCGGTCCACCTTACGCACAGCTAATGTCATATAGCATGGCTTATATAAAAACACGTTTGAGTTTCAAAATTGTTGTCACAACGTTTTTCTTCTATGACACTTTGTAAATTGTTTAAAATTACAAAGTTCGAGAAATTTCTACAGAAACGTCTATTCATAACTTCAAGTCTCTTGTTCTCAAAAATCGTGTTAATTGACGTTGACGTCTTCGTGTTTGATCGATAAGCAATCTGTGAAAATATATCGAAAGCTCACGTGAAAAGTTCGATTTCTGCACAGCGTTTAGCAGTTAGCACGAAATCTCTAATGATACGAAACTACATGGAAATAAGTGCGCCTTAGACTAACAGTGGACCAAGTTCATATAACCTTATGAACTGGCCACTGTCATTCTATGGGGTCAATTAGCCTGGTTACAAAAACGTTCATGCTATAGAAACTGTCAACAGTCCATCCATCGGTCAGCATCCGAGAACCACGAATATCTTCACCTTTTGAAACCGAATGCGTGAGTGGTATAACGGTAGCATAGTTGCCTTCCAAGCAATTGATCCGGGTTCGACTCCCGGCTCACGCACGCTGTTTTAAATTTTCGCTGAAAGCTTTTTCCGTGTTCAGATGCCATAATATTTTGATTCATCCCCAGAGAAGTACGTTCTTCTTCTTCTTCTTCTTCTTTTCCGTGCTCTGCCCTTAGGCAGGTTCGAATGTTTGACGTCTCCATTAGAAGTACGTTATAGCTTCGTAATAATGCACTTCAAGCAAAAATAAGAAAACACGTTTGTTTCCGCCCAGGCTTGAACTGGGGACCTTTCGCGTGTTAGGCGAACGTGATAACCACTACACTACGGAAACCTAATTGGTGTCGTGAGCTTGAAACGACTACTTGTTTCACATCTCTTTCCAACAAAGCTAGTCAATGTTAAAATTTCAAGTCAATGCATGTACGTAGGTGACTCCTGTGCAAAGTGAGCTCTCTCCAGACGATAGTTGTAATCGACAAAAGAATTTAGCAGAGCGTTGTTTCGATCCACGGACCTCTGGGTTATGGGCCCAGCACGCTTCCACTGCGCCACTCTGCTCTATGTTAGAAACGTGTCTAACCAATCAAAACCAACGTGAACAAACAACAAAATATATGCCAAGCCAATCCTGCTAATGTGTGATTCAGTCTTTACCTCTGGGTGTGTCAAAATCCTCCAGAATATTCCATTATTTGTCTATAGGTCTACCCACTCTACCGGATAGGCCAACCAAACTTTGGAAGTCTTATAAATCGTTTGTCAAGGTACAGAAACATGCCAGAGCGATTGGCCCAAGCTGTTCAGTTGTATCTGCATTGTTACAAGTAAAACTCAGCTTCGACAACGCGTCCAACTTACTCGTTGGCGTGAGTGGTATAACGGTAGCATAGTTGCCTTCCAAGCAATTGATCCGGGTTCGACTCCCGGCTCACGCACGTCGTTTTAGATTGCGTGACGAATATCAGTGGACGTCAGTCTGTTCTCGCGGTCCACCTTACGCACAGCTAATGTCATATAGCATGGCTTATATAAAAACACGTTTGAGTTTCAAAATTGTTGTCACAACGTTTTTCTTCTATGACACTTTGTAAATTGTTTAAAATTACAAAGTTCGAGAAATTTCTACAGAAACGTCTATTCATAACTTCAAGTCTCTTGTTCTCAAAAATCGTGTTAATTGACGTTGACGTCTTCGTGTTTGATCGATAAGCAATCTGTGAAAATATATCGAAAGCTCACGTGAAAAGTTCGATTTCTGCACAGCGTTTAGCAGTTAGCACGAAATCTCTAATGATACGAAACTACATGGAAATAAGTGCGCCTTAGACTAACAGTGGACCAAGTTCATATAACCTTATGAACTGGCCACTGTCATTCTATGGGGTCAATTAGCCTGGTTACAAAAACGTTCATGCTATAGAAACTGTCAACAGTCCATCCATCGGTCAGCATCCGAGAACCACGAATATCTTCACCTTTTGAAACCGAATGCGTGAGTGGTATAACGGTAGCATAGTTGCCTTCCAAGCAATTGATCCGGGTTCGACTCCCGGCTCACGCACGCTGTTTTAAATTTTCGCTGAAAGCTTTTTCCGTGTTCAGATGCCATAATAGTTTGATTGATCTCCAGAGAAGTACGTTATAGCTTCGTAATAATGCACTTCAAGCAAAAATAAGAAAAACGTTTGTTTCCGCCCAGGCTCGAACTGGGGACCTTTCGCGTGTTAGGCGAACGTGATAACCACTACACTACGGAAACCTAATTGGTGTCGTGAGTTTGAAACGTCTACTTGTTTCACATCTCTTTCCAACAAAGCTAGTCAATGTTAAAATTTCAAGTCAATGCATGTACGTAGGTGACTCCTGTGCAAAGTGAGCTCTCTCCAGACGATAGTTGTAATCGACAAAAGAATTTAGCAGAGCGTGGTTTCGATCCACGGACCTCTGGGTTATGGGCCCAGCACGCTTCCACTGCGCCACTCTGCTCTCTGTTAGAAACGTGTCTAACCAATCAAAACCAACGTGAACAAACAACAAAATATATGCCAAGCCAATCCTGCTAATGTGTGATTCAGTCTTTACCTCTGGGTGTGTCAAAATCCTCCAGAATATTCCATTATTTGTCTATAGGTCTACCCACTCTACCGGATAGGCCAACCAAACTTTGGAAGTCTTATAAATCGTTTGTCAAGGTACAGAAACATGCCAGAGCGATTGGCCCAAGCTGTTCAGTTGTATCTGCATTGTTACAAGTAAAACTCAGCTTCGACAACGCGTCCAACTTACTCGTTGGCGTGAGTGGTATAACGGTAGCATAGTTGCCTTCCAAGCAATTGATCCGGGTTCGACTCCCGGCTCACGCACGTCGTTTTAGATTGCGTGACGAATATCAGTGGACGTCAGTCTGTTCTCGCGGTCCACCTTACGCACAGCTAATGTCATATAGCATGGCTTATATAAAAACACGTTTGAGTTTCAAAATTGTTGTCACAACGTTTTTCTTCTATGACACTTTGTAAATTGTTTAAAATTACAAAGTTCGAGAAATTTCTACAGAAACGTCTATTCATAACTTCAAGTCTCTTGTTCTCAAAAATCGTGTTAATTGACGTTGACGTCTTCGTGTTTGATCGATAAGCAATCTGTGAAAATATATCGAAAGCTCACGTGAAAAGTTCGATTTCTGCACAGCGTTTAGCAGTTAGCACGAAATCTCTAATGATACGAAACTACATGGAAATAAGTGCGCCTTAGACTAACAGTGGACCAAGTTCATATAACCTTATGAACTGGCCACTGTCATTCTATGGGGTCAATTAGCCTGGTTACAAAAACGTTCATGCTATAGAAACTGTCAACAGTCCATCCATCGGTCAGCATCCGAGAACCACGAATATCTTCACCTTTTGAAACCGAATGCGTGAGTGGTATAACGGTAGCATAGTTGCCTTCCAAGCAATTGATCCGGGTTCGACTCCCGGCTCACGCACGCTGTTTTAAATTTTCGCTGAAAGCTTTTTCCGTGTTCAGATGCCATAATATTTTGATTCATCCCCAGAGAAGTACGTTCTTCTTCTTCTTCTTCTTCTTTTCCGTGCTCTGCCCTTAGGCAGGTTCGAATGTTTGACGTCTCCATTAGAAGTACGTTATAGCTTCGTAATAATGCACTTCAAGCAAAAATAAGAAAACACGTTTGTTTCCGCCCAGGCTTGAACTGGGGACCTTTCGCGTGTTAGGCGAACGTGATAACCACTACACTACGGAAACCTAATTGGTGTCGTGAGCTTGAAACGACTACTTGTTTCACATCTCTTTCCAACAAAGCTAGTCAATGTTAAAATTTCAAGTCAATGCATGTACGTAGGTGACTCCTGTGCAAAGTGAGCTCTCTCCAGACGATAGTTGTAATCGACAAAAGAATTTAGCAGAGCGTTGTTTCGATCCACGGACCTCTGGGTTATGGGCCCAGCACGCTTCCACTGCGCCACTCTGCTCTATGTTAGAAACGTGTCTAACCAATCAAAACCAACGTGAACAAACAACAAAATATATGCCAAGCCAATCCTGCTAATGTGTGATTCAGTCTTTACCTCTGGGTGTGTCAAAATCCTCCAGAATATTCCATTATTTGTCTATAGGTCTACCCACTCTACCGGATAGGCCAACCAAACTTTGGAAGTCTTATAAATCGTTTGTCAAGGTACAGAAACATGCCAGAGCGATTGGCCCAAGCTGTTCAGTTGTATCTGCATTGTTACAAGTAAAACTCAGCTTCGACAACGCGTCCAACTTACTCGTTGGCGTGAGTGGTATAACGGTAGCATAGTTGCCTTCCAAGCAATTGATCCGGGTTCGACTCCCGGCTCACGCACGTCGTTTTAGATTGCGTGACGAATATCAGTGGACGTCAGTCTGTTCTCGCGGTCCACCTTACGCACAGCTAATGTCATATAGCATGGCTTATATAAAAACACGTTTGAGTTTCAAAATTGTTGTCACAACGTTTTTCTTCTATGACACTTTGTAAATTGTTTAAAATTACAAAGTTCGAGAAATTTCTACAGAAACGTCTATTCATAACTTCAAGTCTCTTGTTCTCAAAAATCGTGTTAATTGACGTTGACGTCTTCGTGTTTGATCGATAAGCAATCTGTGAAAATATATCGAAAGCTCACGTGAAAAGTTCGATTTCTGCACAGCGTTTAGCAGTTAGCACGAAATCTCTAATGATACGAAACTACATGGAAATAAGTGCGCCTTAGACTAACAGTGGACCAAGTTCATATAACCTTATGAACTGGCCACTGTCATTCTATGGGGTCAATTAGCCTGGTTACAAAAACGTTCATGCTATAGAAACTGTCAACAGTCCATCCATCGGTCAGCATCCGAGAACCACGAATATCTTCACCTTTTGAAACCGAATGCGTGAGTGGTATAACGGTAGCATAGTTGCCTTCCAAGCAATTGATCCGGGTTCGACTCCCGGCTCACGCACGCTGTTTTAAATTTTCGCTGAAAGCTTTTTCCGTGTTCAGATGCCATAATAGTTTGATTGATCTCCAGAGAAGTACGTTATAGCTTCGTAATAATGCACTTCAAGCAAAAATAAGAAAAACGTTTGTTTCCGCCCAGGCTCGAACTGGGGACCTTTCGCGTGTTAGGCGAACGTGATAACCACTACACTACGGAAACCTAATTGGTGTCGTGAGCTTGAAACGTCTACTTGTTTCACATCTCTTTCCAACAAAGCTAGTCAATGTTAAAATTTCAAGTCAATGCATGTACGTAGGTGACTCCTGTGCAAAGTGAGCTCTCTCCAGACGATAGTTGTAATCGACAAAAGAATTTAGCAGAGCGTGGTTTCGATCCACGGACCTCTGGGTTATGGGCCCAGCACGCTTCCACTGCGCCACTCTGCTCTATGTTAGAAACGTGTCTAACCAATCAAAACCAACGTGAACAAACAACAAAATATATGCCAAGCCAATCCTGCTAATGTGTGATTCAGTCTTTACCTCTGGGTGTGTCAAAATCCTCCAGAATATTCCATTATTTGTCTATAGGTCTACCCACTCTACCGGATAGGCCAACCAAACTTTGGAAGTCTTATAAATCGTTTGTCAAGGTACAGAAACATGCCAGAGCGATTGGCCCAAGCTGTTCAGTTGTATCTGCATTGTTACAAGTAAAACTCAGCTTCGACAACGCGTCCAACTTACTCGTTGGCGTGAGTGGTATAACGGTAGCATAGTTGCCTTCCAAGCAATTGATCCGGGTTCGACTCCCGGCTCACGCACGTCGTTTTAGATTGCGTGACGAATATCAGTGGACGTCAGTCTGTTCTCGCGGTCCACCTTACGCACAGCTAATGTCATATAGCATGGCTTATATAAAAACACGTTTGAGTTTCAAAATTGTTGTCACAACGTTTTTCTTCTATGACACTTTGTAAATTGTCTAAAATTACAAAGTTCGACAAATTTCTACAGAAACGTCTATTCATAACTTCAAGTCTCTTGTCCTCAAAAATCGTGTTAATTGACGTTGACGTCTTCGTGTTTGATCGATAAGCAATCTGTGAAAATATATCGAAAGCTCACGTGAAAAGTTCGATTTCTGCACAGCGTTTAGCAGTTAGCACGAAATCTCTAATGATACGAAACTACATGGAAATAAGTGCGCCTTAGACTAACAGTGGACCAAGTTCATTTAACCTTATGAACTGGCCACTGTCATTCTATGGGGTCAATTAGCCTGGTTACAAAAACGTTCATGCTATAGAAACTGTCAACAGTCCATCCATCGGTCAGCATCCGAGAACAACGAATATCTTCACCTTTTGAAACCGAAAGCGTGAGTGGTATAACGGTAGCATAGTTGCCTTCCAAGCAATTGATCCGGGTTCGACTCCCGGCTCACGCACGCTGTTTTAAATTTTCGCTGAAAGCTTTTTCCGTGTTCAGATGCCATAATATTTTGATTCATTCCCAGAGAAGTACGTTCTTCTTCTTCTTCTTCTTCTTCTTTTCCGTGCTCTGCCCTTAGGCAGGTTCGAATGTTTGACGTCTCCATTAGAAGTACGTTACAGCTTCGTAATAATGCACTTCAAGCAAAAATAAGAAAAACGTTTGTTTCCGCCCAGGCTCGAACTGGGGACCTTTCGCGTGTTAGGCGAACGTGATAACCACTACACTACGGAAACCTAATTGGTGTCGTGAGCTTGAAACGTCTACTTGTTTCACATCTCTTTCCAACAAAGCTAGTCAATGTTAAAATTTCAAGTCAATGCATGTACGTAGGTGACTCCTGTGCAAAGTGAGCTCTCTCCAGACGATAGTTGTAATCGACAAAAGAATTTAGCAGAGCGTGGTTTCGATCCACGGACCTCTGGGTTATGGGCCCAGCACGCTTCCACTGCGCCACTCTGCTCTATGTTAGAAACGTGTCTAACCAATCAAAACCAACGTGAACAAACAACAAAATATATGCCAAGCCAATCCTGCTAATGTGTGATTCAGTCTTTACCTCTGGGTGTGTCAAAATCCTCCAGAATATTCCATTATTTGTCTATAGGTCTACCCACTCTACCGGATAGGCCAACCAAACTTTGGAAGTCTTATAAATCGTTTGTCAAGGTACAGAAACATGCCAGAGCGATTGGCCCAAGCTGTTCAGTTGTATCTGCATTGTTACAAGTAAAACTCAGCTTCGACAACGCGTCCAACTTACTCGTTGGCGTGAGTGGTATAACGGTAGCATAGTTGCCTTCCAAGCAATTGATCCGGGTTCGACTCCCGGCTCACGCACGTCGTTTTAGATTGCGTGACGAATATCAGTGGACGTCAGTCTGTTCTCGCGGTCCACCTTGCGCACAGCTAATGTCATATAGCATGGCTTATATAAAAACACGTTTGAGTTTCAAAATTGTTGTCACAACGTTTTTCTTCTATGACACTTTGTAAATTGTTTAAAATTACAAAGTTCGAGAAATTTCTACAGAAACGTCTATTCATAACTTCAAGTCTCTTGTTCTCAAAAATCGTGTTAATTGACGTTGACGTCTTCGTGTTTGATCGATAAGCAATCTGTGAAAATATATCGAAAGCTCACGTGAAAAGTTCGATTTCTGCACAGCGTTTAGCAGTTAGCACGAAATCTCTAATGATACGAAACTACCTGGAAATAAGTGCGCCTTAGACTAACAGTGGACCAAGTTCATATAACCTTATGAACTGGCCACTGTCATTCTATGGGGTCAATTAGCCTGGTTACAAAAACGTTCATGCTATAGAAACTGTCAACAGTCCATCCATCGGTCAGCATCCGAGAACCACGAATATCTTCACCTTTTGAAACCGAATGCGTGAGTGGTATAACGGTAGCATAGTTGCCTTCCAAGCAATTGATCCGGGTTCGACTCCCGGCTCACGCACGCTGTTTTAAATTTTCGCTGAAAGCTTTTTCCGTGTTCAGATGCCATAATATTTTGATTCATCCCCAGAGAAGTACGTTCTTCTTCTTCTTCTTCTTCTTTTCCGTGCTCTGCCCTTAGGCAGGTTCGAATGTTTGACGTCTCCATTAGAAGTACGTTATAGCTTCGTAATAATGCACTTCAAGCAAAAATAAGAAAACACGTTTGTTTCCGCCCAGGCTTGAACTGGGGACCTTTCGCGTGTTAGGCGAACGTGATAACCACTACACTACGGAAACCTAATTGGTGTCGTGAGCTTGAAACGACTACTTGTTTCACATCTCTTTCCAACAAAGCTAGTCAATGTTAAAATTTCAAGTCAATGCATGTACGTAGGTGACTCCTGTGCAAAGTGAGCTCTCTCCAGACGATAGTTGTAATCGACAAAAGAATTTAGCAGAGCGTGGTTTCGATCCACGGACCTCTGGGTTATGGGCCCAGCACGCTTCCACTGCGCCACTCTGCTCTATGTTAGAAACGTGTCTAACCAATCAAAACCAACGTGAACAAACAACAAAATAATTTTATATGCCAAGCCAATCCTGCTAATGTGTGATTCAGTCTTTACCTCTGGGTGTGTCAAAATCCTCCAGAATATTCCATTATTTGTCTATAGGTCTACCCACTCTACCGGATAGGCCAACCAAACTTTGGAAGTCTTATAAATCGTTTGTCAAGGTACAGAAACATGCCAGAGCGATTGGCCCAAGCTGTTCAGTTGTATCTGCATTGTTACAAGTAAAACTCAGCTTCGACAACGCGTCCAACTTACTCGTTGGCGTGAGTGGTATAACGGTAGCATAGTTGCCTTCCAAGCAATTGATCCGGGTTCGACTCCCGGCTCACGCACGTCGTTTTAGATTGCGTGACGAATATCAGTGGACGTCAGTCTGTTCTCGCGGTCCACCTTACGCACAGCTAATGTCATATAGCATGGCTTATATAAAAACACGTTTGAGTTTCAAAATTGTTGTCACAACGTTTTTCTTCTATGACACTTTGTAAATTGTTTAAAATTACAAAGTTCGAGAAATTTCTACAGAAACGTCTATTCATAACTTCAAGTCTCTTGTTCTCAAAAATCGTGTTAATTGACGTTGACGTCTTCGTGTTTGATCGATAAGCAATCTGTGAAAATATATCGAAAGCTCACGTGAAAAGTTCGATTTCTGCACAGCGTTTAGCAGTTAGCACGAAATCTCTAATGATACGAAACTACATGGAAATAAGTGCGCCTTAGACTAACAGTGGACCAAGTTCATATAACCTTATGAACTGGCCACTGTCATTCTATGGGGTCAATTAGCCTGGTTACAAAAACGTTCATGCTATAGAAACTGTCAACAGTCCATCCATCGGTCAGCATCCGAGAACCACGAATATCTTCACCTTTTGAAACCGAATGCGTGAGTGGTATAACGGTAGCATAGTTGCCTTCCAAGCAATTGATCCGGGTTCGACTCCCGGCTCACGCACGCTGTTTTAAATTTTCGCTGAAAGCTTTTTCCGTGTTCAGATGCCATAATAGTTTGATTGATCTCCAGAGAAGTACGTTATAGCTTCGTAATAATGCACTTCAAGCAAAAATAAGAAAAACGTTTGTTTCCGCCCAGGCTCGAACTGGGGACCTTTCGCGTGTTAGGCTTGAAACGTCTACTTGTTTCGCATCTCTTTCCAACAAAGCTAGTCAATGTTAAAATTTCAAGTCAATGCATGTACGTAGGTGACTCCTGTGCAAAGTGAGCTCTCTCCAGACGATAGTTGTAATCGACAACGTGTCTAACCAATCAAAACCAGCATGAATAAACAACAAAATATATGCCAAGCCTATTATGCTAGTGTTTGATTCAGTCTTTACCTCTGTGTGGGTGTGTGAAAATCCTCCAGAATATTCCAATATTTGTCTATAGGTCTACCGGATTGGCCAACCAAACTTAGGAAGTCTTAAAAATCGTTTGTCAAGGTACAGAAACATGCCAAAGCGATTGGCCCACGCTGTGTTCAGTTGTATCTGTATTGTTACAAGTAAAACGCAGTTTCGACAACGCGTCCAACTTAATCGTTGGCGTGAGTGGTATAACGATAGCATAGTTGCCTTCCAAGCAATTGATCCGGGTTCGACTCCCGGCTCACGCACGCTGTTTTAAATTTTCGCTGAAAAAGCTTTTTCCGTGGCCAGAAGCCATAATATTATGATTGATCCCCAGAGAAGTACGTTATAGCTTCGTAATAATGCACTTCAAGCAAAAATAAGAAAAACGTTTGTTTCCGCCCAGGCTCGAACTGGGGACCTTTCGCGTGTGAGGCGAACGTGATAACCACTACACTACGGAAACATAACTGTTGTCGAGAGCTTGAAACGTCTACTTGTTTCACATCTCTTTCAAACAAAGCTAGTCAAAGTTAAAATTTTCAAGTCAATGCATGTACTTAGGCGACTCCTGTGCAAAGTAACAGTTGATTTCATGATCTCTCTCTGGTATCTCCACTCCAGACGATAGTTGTAATCGACAAAAGAATTTAGCAGAGCGTGGTTTCGATCCACGGACCTCTGGGTTATGGGCCCAGCACGCTTCCACTGCGCCACTCTGCTCTATGTTAGCAACGTGTCTAACCAATCAAAACCAGCATGAAGAAACAACAAAATATGTGCCAATCCAATCCTGCTAGTGTTTGATTCAGTCTTTACCTCTGTGTGTGTCAAAATCCTCCAGAATATTCCATTATTTGTCTATAGGTCTACCGGATTGGCCAACCAAACTTAGGAAGTCTTAAAAATCGTTTGTCAAGGTACAGAAACATGCCAAAGCGATTGGCCCACGCTGTGTTCAGTTGTATCTGTAATGTTACAAGTAAAACGCAGTTTCGACAACGCGTCCAACTTAATCGTTGGCGTGAGTGGTATAACGGTAGCATAGTTGCCTTCCAAGCAATTGATCCGGGTTCGACTCCCGGCTCACGCACGCTGTTTTAAATTTTCGGTGAATATGTCCGTGTTCAAAAACGATAATAGTTTTATTGTTCTCCAGACAAGTAAGCTTACGTCGTGGTTTCGTAATAATGCACTTCAAGCAAAAATAAGAAAAACGTTTGTTTCCGCCCAGGCTCGAACTGGGGACCTTTCGCGTGTGAGGCGAACGTGATAACCACAACACTACGGAAACCTAACTGTTGCCGAGAGCTTGAAGCGTCTACTTGTTTCACATCTCTTTCAAACAAAGCTAGTCAATGTTAAAATTTTCAAGTCCATGCATGTACGTAGGCGACTCCTGTGCAAAGAAAGCTCTGTCTGGTATCTCCACTCCAGAAGATAGTTGTAATCGACAAAAGAATTTAGCAGAGCGTGGTTTCGATCCACGGACCTCTGGGTTATGGGCCCAGCACGCTTCCACTGCGCCACTCTGCTCTTTGTTAGCAACGTGTCTAACCAATCAAAACCAGCATGAAGAAACAACAAAGTATATGCTAAGCCAATCGTGCTAGTGTTTGATTCAGTCTTTACCTCTGTGTGTGTGTGTGTGTGTGTGTGTGTGTGTGTGTGTGTGTGTGTGTGTGAAAATCCTCCAGAATATTCCATGATTTGTCTATAGGTCTACCGGATTGGCCAACCAAACATAGGAAGTCTTAAAAATCGTTTGTCAAGGTACAGAAACATGCCAAAGCGATTGGCCCAAGCTGTTCAGTTTTATCTGCATTGTTACAAGTAAAACGCAGTTTCGACAACGCGTCCAACTTACTCGTTGGCGTGAGTGGTATAACGGTAGCATAGTTGCCTTCCAAGCAATTGATCCGGGTTCGACTCCCGGCTCACGCACGCTGTTTTAAATTTACGGTGAATATGTCCGTGTTCAGAAACGATAATAGTTTTTTTGTTCTCCAGACAAGTAAGCTTACGTCGTGGTTTCGTAATAATGCACTTCAAGCAAAAATAAGAAAAACGTTTGTTTCCGCCCAGGCTCGAACTGGGGACCTTTCGCGTGTGAGGCGAACGTGATAACCACTACACTACGGAAACCTAACTGTTCCCGAGAGCTTGAAGCGTTTACTTGTTTCACATCTCTTTCAAACAAAGCTAGTCAATGTTAAAATTTTCAAGTCCATGCATGTACGTAGGCGACTCCTGTGCAAAGAAAGCTCTGTCTGGTATCTCCACTCCAGAAGATAGTTGTAATCGACAAAAGAATTTAGCAGAGCGTGGTTTCGATCCACGGACCTCTGGGTTATGGGCCCAGCACGCTTCCACTGCGCCACTCTGGTCTATGTTAGCAACGTGTCTAACCAATCAAAACCAGCATGAATAAACAACAAAATAGTTGCCAAGCCAATCGTGCTAGTGTGTGATTCAGTATTAATTTCTGTTTGTGTGAAAATCCTCCAGAATATTCCATGATTTGTGTATATATGTCTACCCGATTGGCCAACCAAACTTAGGAAGTCTTAAAAATCGTTTGTCAAGGTACAGAAACATGCCAAAGCGATTGGCCCAAGCTGTTCAGTTTTATCTGCATTGTTACAAGTAAAACGCAGCTTCGACAACGCATCCAACTTACTCGTTGGCGTGAGTGGTATAACGGTAGCATAGTTGCCTTCCAAGCAATTGATCCGGGTTCGACTCCCGGCTCACGCACGTCGTTTTAGATTGCGTGACGAATATCAGCGGACGTCAGTCTGTTCTCGCGGTTGACCTTACGCACAGGTAATGTCATATAACATGGCTTATATAAAAACACGTTTGAGTTTCAAAATTATTGTCACAACGTTTTTCTTCAATGACACTTTGTAAATTGTTTAAAATTACAAAGTTCGAGAAATTTCTACAGAAACGTCTATTCATAACTTCAAGTCTCTTGTTCTCAAAAATCCTGTTAATTGACGTTGACGTCTTCGTGTTTGATCGATAAGCAATCTGTGAAAATATATCGAAAGCTCACGTGAAAACTTCGATTTCTGCAGAGCGCTTAGCACGAAATCTCTAATGATACGAAACTACCTGGAAATAAGTGCGCCTTAGACTAACAGTGGACCAAGTTCATTAAACCTTATGAACTTGGCCACTGTCATTCTATGGGGTCAATTAGCCTGGTTACAAAAACGTTCATGCTATAGAAACTGTCAACAGTCCATCCATCGGTCAGCAACCGAGAACCACGAATATCTTCACCTTTTGGAACAGAATGCGTGAGTGGTATAACGGTAGCATAGTTGCCTTCCAAGCAATTGATCCGGGTTCGACTCCCGGCTCACGCACGCTGTTTTAAATTTTCGCTGAAAAAACTTGTTCCGTGTTCAGAAGCCATAATATTTTGATTGAATCCCAGAGAAGTACGTTATAGCTTCGTAATAATGCACTCGAAGTAAGAATAAGAAAACGTTTGTTTCCGCCCAGGCTCGAACTGGGGACCTTTCGCGTGTGAGGCGAACGTGATAACCACTACACTACGGAAACATAACTGATGTCGCAAGCTTGGAACGTCTGCTCATTTCAAATCTCTTTAAAAAAGCTGGCCAATGTCCCAATTTTTGAATGACACTCGCATGTAGCCTACCTTTGGCCACTCTTGTGCAAACTGCAAATTAACAGTTAATTTCAAGATAACTCTCTGATATCTCCACTCCAGATGATTTTTTCATAGAGATATTTATATTTATTAGGTTAATCGACAAAAGAATTTAGCAGAGCGTGGTTTCGATCCACGGACCTCTGGGTTATGGGCCCAGCACGCTTCCACTGCGCCACTCTGCTCTATGTTAGCAACGTGTCTAACCAATCAAAACCAGAATGAATAAACAACAAAATATATGCCAAGCCAATCGTGCTAGTGTGTGATTCAGTATTAATTTCTGTTTGTGTGAAAATCCTCCAGAATATTCCATGATTTGTTTATAGGTCTACCCTACCGGATAGGCCAACCCAACTTAGGAAGTCTTTCAGATCGTTTGTCAAGGTACAAAAGCATGCCAAAGCGATTGGCCCAAGCTGTTCGGTTGTATCTGTATTGTTACAAATAAAACGCAGTTTCGACAACGCGTCCAACTTAATCGTTGGCGTGAGTGGTATAACGGTAGCATAGTTGCCTTCCAAGCAATTGATCCGGGTTCGACTCCCGGCTCACGCACGCTGTTTTAAATTTTCGGTGAATATGTCCGTGTTCAAAAACGATAATAGTTTTATTGTTCTCCAGACAAGTAAGCTTACGTCGTGGTTTCGTAATAATGCACTTCAAGCAAAAATAAGAAAAACGTTTGTTTCCGCCCAGGCTCGAACTGGGGACCTTTCGCGTGTGAGGCGAACGTGATAACCACTACACTACGGAAACCTAACTGGTGTCGTGCGCTTGAAACGTCTACTTGTTTCACATCTCTTTCAAACAAAGCTAGTCAATGTTAAAAAGTCCATGCATGTACGTAGGCGACTCCTGTGCAAAGAAAGCTCTGTCTGGTATCTCCACTCCAGAAGATAGTTGTAATCGACAAAAGAATTTAGCAGAGCGTGGTTTCGATCCACGGACCTCTGGGTTATGGGCCCAGCACGCTTCCACTGCGCCACTCTGCTCTATGTTAGCAACGTGTCTAACCAATCAAAACCAGCATGAATAAACAACAAAATAGTTGCCAAGCCAATCGTGCTAGTGTGTGATTCAGTATTAATTTCTGTTTGTGTGAAAATCCTCCAGAATATTCCATGATTTGTTTATAGGTCTACCCTACCGGATAGGCCAACCCAACTTAGGAAGTCTTTCAGATCGTTTGTCAAGGTACAAAAGCATGCCAAAGCGATTGGCCCAAGCTGTTCGGTTGTATCTGTATTGTTACAAATAAAACGCAGTTTCGACAACGCGTCCAACTTAATCGTTGGCGTGAGTGGTATAACGGTAGCATAGTTGCCTTCCAAGCAATTGATCCGGGTTCGACTCCCGGCTCACGCACGCTGTTTTAAATTTTCGGTGAATATGTCCGTGTTCAGAAACGATAATAGGTTTTTTGTTCTCCAGACAAGTAAGCTTACGTCGTGGTTTCGTAATAATGCACTTCAAGCAAAAATAAGAAAAACGTTTGTTTCCGCCCAGGCTCGAACTGGGGACCTTTCGCGTGTTAGGCGAACGTGATAACCACTACACTACGGAAACCTAACTGGTTTCGTGCGCTTGAAACGTCTACTTGTTTCACATCTCTTTCAAACAAAGCTAGTCAATGTTAAAAAGTCCATGCATGTACGAAGGCGACTCCTGTGCAAAGAAAGCTCTGTCTGGTATCTCCACTCCAGACGATAGTTGTAATCGACAAAAGAATTTAGCAGAGCGTGGTTTCGATCCACGGACCTCTGGGTTATGGGCCCAGCACGCTTCCACTGCGCCACTCTGCTCTATGTTAGCAACGTGTCTAACCAATCAAAACCAGCATGAATAAACAACAAAATATATGCCAAGCCTATTATGCTAGTGTTTGATTCAGTCTTTACCTCTGTGTGGGTGTGTGAAAATCCTCCAGAATATTCCAATATTTGTCTATAGGTCTACCGGATTGGCCAACCAAACTTAGGAAGTCTTAAAAATCGTTTGTCAAGGTACAGAAACATGCCAAAGCGATTGGCCCACGCTGTGTTCAGTTGTATCTGTAATTGTTACAAGTAAAACGCAGTTTCGACAACGCGTCCAACTTAATCGTTGGCGTGAGTGGTATAACGGTAGCATAGTTGCCTTCCAAGCAATTGATCCGGGTTCGACTCCCGGCTCACGCACGCTGTTTTAAATTTTCGCTGAAAAAGCTTTTTCCGTGGCCAGAAGCCATAATATTTTGATTGATCCCCAGAGAAGTACGTTATAGCTTCGTAATAATGCACTTCAAGCAAAAATAAGAAAAACGTTTGTTTCCGCCCAGGCTCGAACTGGGGACCTTTCGCGTGTGAGGCGAACGTGATAACCACTACACTACGGAAACATAACTGTTGTCGAGAGCTTGAAACGTCTACTTGTTTCACATCTCTTTCAAACAAAGCTAGTCAAAGTTAAAATTTTCAAGTCAATGCATGTACTTAGGCGACTCCTGTGCAAAGTAACAGTTGATTTCATGATCTCTCTCTGGTATCTCCACTCCAGACGATAGTTGTAATCGACAAAAGAATTTAGCAGAGCGTGGTTTCGATCCACGGACCTCTGGGTTATGGGCCCAGCACGCTTCCACTGCGCCACTCTGCTCTATGTTAGCAACGTGTCTAACCAATCAAAACCAGCATGAATAAACAACAAAATATATGCCAAGCCTATTATGCTAGTGTTTGATTCAGTCTTTACCTCTGTGTGGGTGTGTGAAAATCCTCCAGAATATTCCAATATTTGTCTATAGGTCTACCGGATTGGCCAACCAAACTTAGGAAGTCTTAAAAATCGTTTGTCAAGGTACAGAAAGTTGCCAAAGCGATTGGCCCACGCTGTGTTCAGTTGTATCTGTATTGTTACAAATAAAACGCAGTTTCGACAACGAGTCCAACTTAATCGTTGGCGTGAGTGGTATAACGGTAGCATAGTTGCCTTCCAAGCAATTGATCCGGGTTCGACTCCCGGCTCACGCACGCTGTTTTAAATTTTCGCTGAAAAAGCTTTTTCCGTGGTCAGAAGCCATAATATTTTGATTGATCCCCAGAGAAGTACGTTATAGCTTCGTAATAATGCACTTCAAGCAAAAATAAGAAAAACGTTTGTTTCCGCCCAGGCTCGAACTGGGGACCTTTCGCGTGTGAGGCGAACGTGATAACCACTACACTACGGAAACCTAACTGTTGCCGAGAGCTTGAAGCGTCTACTTGTTTCACATCTCTTTCAAACAAAGCTAGTCAATGTTAAAATTTTCAAGTCCATGCATGTACGTAGGCGACTCCTGTGCAAAGAAAGCTCTGTCTGGTATCTCCACTCCAGAAGATAGTTGTAATCGACAAAAGAATTTAGCAGAGCGTGGTTTCGATCCACGGACCTCTGGGTTATGGGCCCAGCACGCTTCCACTGCGCCACTCTGCTCTATGTTAGAAACGTGTCTAACCAATCAAAACCAGCATGAAGAAACAACAAAGTATATGCTAAGCCAATCGTGCTAGTGTTTGATTCAGTCTTTACCTCTGTGTGTGTGTGTGAAAATCCTCCAGAATATTCCATGATTTGTCTATAGGTCTACCAGATTGGCCAACCAAACTTAGGAAGTCTTAAAAATCGTTTGTCAAGGTACAGAAACATGCCAAAGCGATTGGCCCAAGCTGCTCAGTTTTATCTGCATTGTTACAAGTAAAACGCAGTTTCGACAACGCGTCCAACTTACTCGTTGGCGTGAGTGGTATAACGGTAGCATAGTTGCCTTCCAAGCAATTGATCCGGGTTCGACTCCCGGCTCACGCACGTCGTTTTAGATTGCGTGACGAATATCTGCGGACGTCAGTCTGTTCTCGCGGTCCACCTTACGCACAGGTAATGTCATATAACATGGCTTATATAAAAACACGTTTGAGTTTCAAAATTATTGTCACAACGTTTTTCTTCAATGACACTTTGTAAATTGTTTAAAATTACAAAGTTCGAGAAATTTCTACAGAAACGTCTATTCATAACTTCAAGTCTCTTGTTCTCAAAAATCGTGTTAATTGACGTTGACGTCTTCGTGTTTGATCGATAAGCAATCTGTGAAAATATATCGAAAGCTCACGTGAAAAGTTCGATTTCTGCAGAGCGCTTAGCACGAAATCTCTAATGATACGAAACTACCTGGAAATAAGTGCGCCTGAGACTAACAGTGGACCAAGTTCATATAACCTTATGAACTTGGCCACTGTCATTCTATGGGGTCAATTAGCCTGGCTACAAAAACGCTCATGCTCAATAACAACGGTCAACAGTCTTTCCATCGTTCAGCAACCGAGAACCACGAACATTTTTACCTTTTGGAACCGAATGCGTGAGTGGTATAACGGTAGCATAGTTGCCTTCCAAGCAATTGATCCGGGTTCGACTCCCGGCTCACGCACGCTGTTTTAAATATTCGGTGAAAAAACTTTTTCCGTGCTCAGAAGCCATAATATTTTGATTGATCCCAGAGAAGTACGTTATAGCTTCGTAATAATGCACTTCAAGCAAAAATAAGAAAAACGTTTGTTTCCGCCCAGGCTCGAACTGGGGACCTTTCGCGTGTGAGGCGAACGTGATAACCACTACACTACGGAAACCTAACTGTTGCCGAGAGCTTGAAGCGTCTACTTGTTTCACATCTCTTTCAAACAAAGCTAGTCAATGTTAAAATTTTCAAGTCCATGCATGTACGTAGGCGACTCCTGTGCAAAGAAAGCTCTGTCTGGTATCTCCACTCCAGAAGATAGTTGTAATCGACAAAAGAATTTAGCAGAGCGTGGTTTCGATCCACGGACCTTTGTGTTATGGGCCCAGCACGCTTCCACTACGCCACTCTGCTCTATGTTAGCAACGTGTCTAACCAATCAAAACCAGCATGAATAAACAACAAAATATATGCCAAGCCTATTATGCTAGTGTTTGATTCAGTCTTTACCTCTGTGTGGGTGTGTGAAAATCCTCCAGAATATTCCAATATTTGTCTATAGGTCTACCGGATTGGCCAACCAAACTTAGGAAGTCTTAAAAATCGTTTGTCAAGGTACAGAAAGTTGCCAAAGCGATTGGCCCACGCTGTGTTCAGTTGTATCTGTATTGTTACAAATAAAACGCAGTTTCGACAACGAGTCCAACTTAATCGTTGGCGTGAGTGGTATAACGGTAGCATGGTTGCCTTCCAAGCAATTGATCCGGGTTCGACTCCCGGCTCACGCACGCTGTTTTAAATTTTCGCTGAAAAAGCTTTTTCCGTGGTCAGAAGCCATAATATTTTGATTGATCCCCAGAGAAGTACGTTATAGCTTCGTAATAATGCACTTCAAGCAAAAATAAGAAAAACGTTTGTTTCCGCCCAGGCTCGAACTGGGGACCTTTCGCGTGTGAGGCGAACGTGATAACCACTACACTACGGAAACCTAACTGGTGTCGTGAGCTTGAAACGTCTACTTGTTTCACATCTCTTTCAAACAAAGCTAGTCAATGTTAAAATTTCAAGTCCATGCATGTACGTAGGCGACTCCTGTGCAAAGAAAGCTCTGTCTGGTATCTCCACTCCAGAAGATAGTTGTAATCGACAAAAGAATTTAGCAGAGCGTGGTTTCGATCCACGGACCTCTGGGTTATGGGCCCAGCACGCTTCCACTGCGCCACTCTGCTCTATGTTAGAAACGTGTCTAACCAATCAAAACCAGCATAAATAAACAACAAAATATATGCCAAGCCAATCGTGCTAGTGTGTGATTCAGTATTAATTTCTGTTTGTGTGAAAATCCTCCAGAATATTCCATGATTTGTTTATAGGTCTACCCTACCGGATAGGCCAACCCAACATAGGAAGTCTTTCAGATCGTTTGTCAAGGTACAAAAGCATGCCAAAGCGATTGGCCCAAGCTGCTCAGTTTTATCTGCATTGTTACAAGTAAAACGCAGTTTCGACAACGCGTCCAACTTACTCGTTGGCGTGAGTGGTATAACGGTAGCATAGTTGCCTTCCAAGCAATTGATCCGGGTTCGACTCCCGGCTCACGCACGTCGTTTTAGATTGCGTGACGAATATCTGCGGACGTCAGTCTGTTCTCGCGGTCCACCTTACGCACAGGTAATGTCATATAACATGGCTTATATAAAAACACGTTTGAGTTTCAAAATTATTGTCACAACGTTTTTCTTCAATGACACTTTGTAAATTGTTTAAAATTACAAAGTTCGAGAAATTTATACAGAAACGTCTATTCATAACTTCAAGTCTCTTGTTCTCAAAAATCCTGTTAATTGACGTTGACGTCTTCGTGTTTGATCGATAAGCAATCTGTGAAAATATATCGAAAGCTCACGTGAAAAGTTCGATTTCTGCAGAGCGCTTAGCACGAAATCTCTAATGATACGAAACTACCTGGAAATAAGTGCGCCTGAGACTAACACTGGACCAAGTTCATATAACCTTATGAACTTGGCCACTGTCATTCTATGGGGTCAATTAGCCTGGCTACAAAAACGCTCATGCTCAATAACAACGGTCAACAGTCTTTCCATCGTTCAGCAACCGAGAACCACGAACATTTTTACCTTTTGGAACCGAATGCGTGAGTGGTATAACGGTAGCATAGTTGCCTTCCAAGCAATTGATCCGGGTTCGACTCCCGGCTCACGCACGCTGTTTTAAATATTCGGTGAAAAAACTTTTTCCGTGCTCAGAAGCCATAATATTTTGATTGATCCCAGAGAAGTACGTTATAGCTTCGTAATAATGCACTTCAAGCAAAAATAAGAAAAACGTTTGTTTCCGCCCAGGCTCGAACTGGGGACCTTTCGCGTGTGAGGCGAACGTGATAACCACTACACTACGGAAACCTAACTGTTGCCGAGAGCTTGAAGCGTCTACTTGTTTCACATCTCTTTCAAACAAAGCTAGTCAATGTTAAAATTTTCAAGTCCATGCATGTACATAGGCGACTCCTGTGCAAAGAAAGCTCTGTCTGGTATCTCCACTCCAGAAGATAGTTGTAATCGACAAAAGAATTTAGCAGAGCGTGGTTTCGATCCACGGACCTCTGGGTTATGGGCCCAGCACGCTTCCACTGCGCCACTCTGCTCTATGTTAGCAACGTGTCTAACCAATCAAAACCAGCATGAAGAAACAACAAAGTATATGCTAAGCCAATCGTGCTAGTGTTTGATTCAGTCTTTACCTCTGTGTGTGTGTGTGAAAATCCTCCAGAATATTCCATGATTTGTCTATAGGTCTACCAGATTGGCCAACCAAACTTAGGAAGTCTTAAAAATCGTTTGTCAAGGTACAGAAACATGCCAAAGCGATTGGCCCAAGCTGCTCAGTTTTATCTGCATTGTTACAAGTAAAACGCAGTTTCGACAACGCGTCCAACTTACTCGTTGGCGTGAGTGGTATAACGGTAGCATAGTTGCCTTCCAAGCAATTGATCCGGGTTCGACTCCCGGCTCACGCACGTCGTTTTAGATTGCGTGACGAATATCTGCGGACGTCAGTCTGTTCTCGCGGTCCACCTTACGCACAGGTAATGTCATATAACATGGCTTATATAAAAACACGTTTGAGTTTCAAAATTATTGTCACAACGTTTTTCTTCAATGACACTTTGTAAATTGTTTAAAATTACAAAGTTCGAGAAATTTCTACAGAAACGTCTATTCATAACTTCAAGTCTCTTGTTCTCAAAAATCGTGTTAATTGACGTTGACGTCTTCGTGTTTGATCGATAAGCAATCTGTGAAAATATATCGAAAGCTCACGTGAAAAGTTCGATTTCTGCAGAGCGCTTAGCACGAAATCTCTAATGATACGAAACTACCTGGAAATAAGTGCGCCTGAGACTAACAGTGGACCAAGTTCATATAACCTTATGAACTTGGCCACTGTCATTCTATGGGGTCAATTAGCCTGGCTACAAAAACGCTCATGCTCAATAACAACGGTCAACAGTCTTTCCATCGTTCAGCAACCGAGAACCACGAACATTTTTACCTTTTGGAACCGAATGCGTGAGTGGTATAACGGTAGCATAGTTGCCTTCCAAGCAATTGATCCGGGTTCGACTCCCGGCTCACGCACGCTGTTTTAAATATTCGGTGAAAAAACTTTTTCCGTGCTCAGAAGCCATAATATTTTGATTGATCCCAGAGAAGTACGTTATAGCTTCGTAATAATGCACTTCAAGCAAAAATAAGAAAAACGTTTGTTTCCGCCCAGGCTCGAACTGGGGACCTTTCGCGTGTGAGGCGAACGTGATAACCACTACACTACGGAAACCTAACTGTTGCCGAGAGCTTGAAGCGTCTACTTGTTTCACATCTCTTTCAAACAAAGCTAGTCAATGTTAAAATTTTCAAGTCCATGCATGTACGTAGGCGACTCCTGTGCAAAGAAAGCTCTGTCTGGTATCTCCACTCCAGAAGATAGTTGTAATCGACAAAAGAATTTAGCAGAGCGTGGTTTCGATCCACGGACCTTTGTGTTATGGGCCCAGCACGCTTCCACTACGCCACTCTGCTCTATGTTAGCAACGTGTCTAACCAATCAAAACCAGCATGAATAAACAACAAAATATATGCCAAGCCTATTATGCTAGTGTTTGATTCAGTCTTTACCTCTGTGTGGGTGTGTGAAAATCCTCCAGAATATTCCAATATTTGTCTATAGGTCTACCGGATTGGCCAACCAAACTTAGGAAGTCTTAAAAATCGTTTGTCAAGGTACAGAAAGTTGCCAAAGCGATTGGCCCACGCTGTGTTCAGTTGTATCTGTATTGTTACAAATAAAACGCAGTTTCGACAACGAGTCCAACTTAATCGTTGGCGTGAGTGGTATAACGGTAGCATAGTTGCCTTCCAAGCAATTGATCCGGGTTCGACTCCCGGCTCACGCACGCTGTTTTAAATTTTCGCTGAAAAAGCTTTTTCCGTGGTCAGAAGCCATAATATTTTGATTGATCCCCAGAGAAGTACGTTATAGCTTCGTAATAATGCACTTCAAGCAAAAATAAGAAAAACGTTTGTTTCCGCCCAGGCTCGAACTGGGGACCTTTCGCGTGTGAGGCGAACGTGATAACCACTACACTACGGAAACCTAACTGGTGTCGTGAGCTTGAAACGTCTACTTGTTTCACATCTCTTTCAAACAAAGCTAGTCAATGTTAAAATTTTCAAGTCCATGCATGTACGTAGGCGACTCCTGTGCAAAGAAAGCTCTGTCTGGTATCTCCACTCCAGAAGATAGTTGTCATCGACAAAAGAATTTAGCAGAGCGTGGTTTCGATCCACGGACCTCTGGGTTATGGGCCCAGCACGCTTCCACTGCGCCACTCTGCTCTATGTTAGCAACGTGTCTAACCAATCAAAACCAGCATGAATAAACAACAAAATATATGCCAAGCCAATCGTGCTAGTGTGTGATTCAGTATTAATTTCTGTTTGTGTGAAAATCCTCCAGAATATTCCATGATTTGTTTATAGGTCTACCCTACCGGATAGGCCAACCCAACTTAGGAAGTCTTTCAGATCGTTTGTCAAGGTACAAAAGCATGCCAAAGCGATTGGCCCAAGCTGTTCGGTTGTATCTGTATTGTTACAAATAAAACGCAGTTTCGACAACGCGTCCAACTTAATCGTTGGCGTGAGTGGTATAACGGTAGCATAGTTGCCTTCCAAGCAATTGATCCGGGTTCGACTCCCGGCTCACGCACGCTGTTTTAAATTTTCGGTGAATATGTCCGTGTTCAGAAACGATAATAGTTTTATTGTTCTCCAGACAAGTAAGCTTACGTCGTGGTTTCGTAATAATGCACTTCAAGCAAAAATAAGAAAAACGTTTGTTTCCGCCCAGGCTCGAACTGGGGACCTTTCGCGTGTTAGGCGAACGTGATAACCACTACACTACGGAAACCTAACTGGTGTCGTGAGCTTGAAACGTCTACTTGTTTCACATCTCTTTCAAACAAAGCTAGTCAATGTTAAAATTTTCAAGTCATTCATTCATTCATTCATTCATTCGGACATTTATATAGCGCTCCTTCAAGAAAAACTACTCAGAAGCGCTCCCAACTCCAGCGCGCACAAAAAGAACAGTTTTAAGTTTAGTAAGGAAGGATCCTGGTAGAGTTCCAGGGTGTAGGCGTAGCTCAAAAGGAAGGCCATTCCAGACCACTGGTCCAACCACAGAAAAGGCTCGATCCTTCATGGTAGTAGTACGAGCAAAAGGAACTAAGAGGACTCCCCTATCAGCAGAGCGTAGCTGACGACGTCCTTGGATACCCAATGTAGAGCTGCATAGCTCACGGAGGTAAGTTGGGGCAAGGCCTTGACAACATCGCCATACCAATGCAGCTACCCTGAACTCGATACGCTGGCGAATAGGGAGCCAGTGAAGTACCTCAGGCATGTAGTTTGAGACATGATCATATTTAGGGATTTTCCCAATTAGGCGTGCAGCAGAGCGCAACACCCGGTCAAGACAAGTCAATCTGCTGGATGGGAGGCCAATGTAGAGCGAAGAGCAATAGTCGATGCGAGATGTAACGAAAGAATGCACTAAAGTAATGCATGTACGTAGGCGACTCCTGTGCAAAGAAAGCTCTGTCTGGTATCTCCACTCCAGAAGATAGTTGTAATCGACAAAAGAATTTAGCAGAGCGTGGTTTCGATCCACTGACCTCTGGGTTATGGGCCCAGCACGCTTCCACTGCGCCACTCTGCTCTATGTTAGCAACGTGTCTAACCAATCAAAACCAGCATGAATAAACAACAAAATAGTTGCCAAGCCAATCGTGCTAGTGTGTGATTCAGTATTAATTTCTGTTTGTGTGAAAATCCTCCAGAATATTCCATGATTTGTTTATAGGTCTACCCTACCGGATAGGCCAACCCAACTTAGGAAGTCTTTCAGATCGTTTGTCAAGGTACAAAAGCATGCCAAAGCGATTGGCCCAAGCTGTTCGGTTGTATCTGTATTGTTACAAATAAAACGCAGTTTCGACAACGCGTCCAACTTAATCGTTGGCGTGAGTGGTATAACGGTAGCATAGTTGCCTTCCAAGCAATTGATCCGGGTTCGACTCCCGGCTCACGCACGCTGTTTTAAATTTTCGGTGAATATGTCCGTGTTCAGAAACGATAATAGTTTTATTGTTCTCCAGACAAGTAAGCTTACGTCGTGGTTTCGTAATAATGCACTTCAAGCAAAACTAAGAAAAACGTTTGTTTCCGCCCAGGCTCGAACTGGGGACCTTTCGCGTGTTAGGCGAACGTGATAACCACTACACTACGGAAACCTAACTGGTGTCGTGAGCTTGAAACGTCTACTTGTTTCACATCTCTTTCAAACAAAGCTAGTCAATGTTAAAATTTTCAAGTCATTCATTCATTCATTCATTCATTCGGACATTTATATAGCGCTCCTTCAAGAAAAACTACTCAGAAGCGCTCCCAACTCCAGCGCGCACAAAAAGAACAGTTTTAAGTTTAGTAAGGAAGGATCCTGGTAGAGTTCCAGGGTGTAGGCGTAGCTCAAAAGGAAGGCCATTCCAGACCACTGGTCCAACCACAGAAAAGGCTCGATCCTTCATGGTAGTAGTACGAGCAAAAGGAACTAAGAGGACTCCCCTATCAGCAGAGCGTAGCTGACGACGTCCTTGGATACCCAATGTAGAGCTGCATATAGCTCACGGAGGTAAGTTGGGGCAAGGCCTTGACAACATCGCCATACCAATGCAGCTACCCTGAACTCGATACGCTGGCGAATAGGGAGCCAGTGAAGTACCTCAGGCATGTAGTTTGAGACATGATCATATTTAGGGATTTTCCCAATTAGGCGTGCAGCAGAGCGCAACACCCGGTCAAGACAAGTCAATCTGCTGGATGGGAGGCCAATGTAGAGCGAAGAGCAATAGTCGATGCGAGATGTAACGAAAGAATGCACTAAAGTAATGCATGTACGTAGGCGACTCCTGTGCAAAGAAAGCTCTGTCTGGTATCTCCACTCCACACGATAGTTGTAATCGACAAAAGAATTTAGCAGAGCGTGGTTTCGATCCACGGACCTCTGGGTTATGGGCCCAGCACGCTTCCACTGCGCCACTCTGCTCTATGTTAGCAACGTGTCTAACCAATCAAAACCAGCATGAATAAACAACAAAATATATGCCAAGCCAATCGTGCTAGTGTGTGATTCAGTATTAATTTCTGTTTGTGTGAAAATCCTCCAGAATATTCCATGATTTGTTTATAGGTCTACCCTACCGGATAGGCTAACCCAACTTAGGAAGTCTTTCAGATCGTTTGTCAAGGTACAAAAGCATGCCAAAGCGATTGGCCCAAGCTGTTCGGTTGTATTGTTACGCCCGCCCTAACCGCTAGGGGACCGGAAGCGCTTGCAAGGGATGCCCCACTTACTCGCTTACTTTCGCCCCCCTCCCCTAGTGTGGCGGCGTACTGCCGGGGCGACAGGGAACCACCTACGGGAACCTCAAGTGTGAACGACAGGGAGGAACGTCCAGATTCTCTTCTTTCATGGGTACCAGGGCCTACAGGACATGTCTCCGCGGCGGTTTGTCGACGCGCGACAGCACCCTCTTTCCGGTGCTCGTCTGAGTTCGTTATCCCCGCGGCAGCTTTGGGCGAAAGGGACTCGAACTCCTGAAGAGGTGGCGGAGAGTATTTGGCTGGATATATCTGGCGCTCTATCAATCTCTCATCACTACTGACTGTCCGCCCTCCCTCCGAATCATCCGATTCCTCTAGGGCGTCGCCCCTCAAAGAGCTGGCACGAGACATGGGATTATTCTGTTTTACAACTAATTGCAAGTCAGTCAGTGAATCACCTTCAATTCTAGTTCAATATTCAACGCTTTATTTATTCTTGCAACACTACTTAATTAATATACAATTGGCAGCAACCTGTGCAAATACAATTCTGCCTATAATACTTATCAGTTCAACACAAAGTATTTCTAACACTACACAGCATTTATGGCTGGTTATTACACACTTTGCATTACTTGATACCTATCCTTTATGCTCCTGCATATAACTAGACTATCAGTTCAGTTCTTATTTCCTTAACTACTGCAGAAGGTCAAATCACGCTATTAATCAGTTACACGAAAGCAACGAATTAACATCAACACTTTGCACTAATTTACCACGACCACAGCAACAGTTATATCGCAAGGCTACTTCTAGCAACTCTTTCAATATATTCACACTTCTTAATACAAGCGCTAATTTATCCTTCGCTCTACCTGTAATGCGCTATATAATCTATATCAACGCGTTCCGGCCATTTTACACATTCATTCATTTACAGATTCAGCACGCTACACTTGAATTTATTTCTACTTCCCTGATTCCTAAGCGGTTTTGCTTATTTCGACGTTCTCTTTCCACCGGAGGCGACCAGCGGTCGTTTACTTTATTATCTATTAATTTAGTTGACTTCCTTATTAATTTAGATGCCCGAAAACTTAGTTTTAAACGAATTTCTATTCAAAAAGATGGCCTAGTCTTTCTCGTCGGTTTTCACCCCTTTTTTTCGTCTCTTTGTCCAACTGACCTAGATTTGCCCAACAGCCAATCGGAAGCGACCTTTTACCGCTGTTTTAGATCACGTGCCGCTCTTGGCCAATCAGCGGCGCCCACACCTTCGCCACGTCATCTAAAAGGTCACACGTCATGCTGGCGTAATGTCTGCAGCCTCGCTCTGGTGCAGCATAGAGTTAATTAACCGTTATGGCCAACATGGATAAAAATAAGTATAATTTTGTAGCTTTTCCCAAAACGCTACACTCTCCCCTCCTTAACCCGAATTTTCCATATTACTGGAAAATTCAGCAGTGGTCGCGTACTGAATCCGTTGTACATGAGTTGCTAAGGCAGGGTCATCACTACTATACCAAAAGACATTGCTGCTTGAGAACAGTCTGAACAGTAAGCAGGCAATTCTACATCAGCAACTGTATGAAGTCTCATTTTAACTCTAAGAACCAACAGGGTTCCTAATTCACAAAAGGAGAAATCAACTAATTAGTCTCCTAGCAACGCTTGTTGTAAAAGTTCAGGCATACAAAGTACGGCATCTTAGCACGGCTTTACTCTTAACAACTTAACTCTAACAACACAGCCGCTTAAATTCTCAAGGTGACTGCAGGGCAATGTTTACGCTCATGTAACATCCTTACTTTGCAATCTCCCTGAAACCATACGTTCGGAATCACCAGCAAAAAGAGGAAGGGACGTCTACTTAAATTGAAGGTCTCCAACTCACTCTCGCTCCCTACTCCACGCAGACCACAATTCAGCAAAGGCACAAGGTCAGGGTATCAGGCGATTCAGAGAAAGCATACCACTAGGCCAGCCTTTACCTCACTAGGGTTACTAACTACGTCCATTGGTTACCCAATCCTCGTCGGAATACAGGCCATTGGTGTTTAATCACCAGTCTCTGCTTCCACGAACCCCGGGACTACTAACTACCAGACACAAAGTCTCTGAACTAAAGCAGGGTTGGAAATCCCAATAGAAATATTATCCATACTCTTACACATTATCAGGTGCTATCGGGTTATCCTCCCACCCAGGTTTCAGGTAATGCACATCACACAGTTACAGTAAACAATGTACTACAATCCATTTCAGCAACAGCTCGAAGCCACAAACCAAGAGAATGTCCTCTAACACATACAATCATGCTTCGGCTCCCAATCCTACAGATAGTCTTAGCGCAGTTAACATGTTATTAGCTACAACATTAACGACAACTTAGACTAACACGAAATATAAGCAATTTGACTTAAAGCAGTTTTCATCCAAAAAGCAACTAAACCTAAGATGAATCATTTCTCTGTCATTATGTATTCAGCCCAAAGTTAACTCTCAGCAGGCACAATCATCACATCAGTAGCTGACACATTATTACAGGCACAACACGTTACAACAAGGCTTGAACCAGCTGCATAAGGCATTACCGCTTAGTGAAGCGTACCTATGCCTACTAGGACGGATTGACTCCATGACCTACGCTGTTACCTCTACGTCACCTTTCCACACAGGAAGTTTACACAGGACCAAGTACACACATTTCCACCAACGGAAAGAATATCTCACCATCATTTCCACACAGGAAAAAGTTTACATCCATTTCCACCAACGGAAAGAGTACATCTCATGCATTCCCACACAGGAAAATTCTCAAGCAACCAATAACGACGATTGGACGGATTACCGCTTATTACATTCATTCCCACACAGGAAAATTCTCAAGCAACCAATAACGACGATTGGACGGATTACCGCTTATTACATCTCATTCATTTCCACACAGGAAGAAGTTTACATCCATTTCCACCAACGGAAAGAGTATATCTCATTCATTCCCACACAGGAAAATCTCTCAAGCAACCAATAACGACGATTGGACGGATTACCGCTTATTACATCTCATTCATTCCACACAGGAAAAACTCTCGAGCAACCAATAACTGCGACTGGACGGATTACAGCTCATCTAACTAACAGACCACCAGTCTCCTCTTCTATGTAACCCTTAATGCCTGCAACAATTTCAGTCTACCTACAAGTTTACCACGGATTTGCTTACTTAACTTCTTCAGGGCAATACACACCTTAGACTCCTAGTCAATTATTACTACTGTTTCACAGTTACTGCTTAATCAGGAGCTCAATCCTTACAACAAACTTTTATATAAGAATTTAGACTATTATTCAACATGACAAATAGCTAAGTATCAACAGCAATCTTGCATATATGCAGTGCTCTTCAAGAATTCTATTATCCTATGTCAAACCATTTCCACAGCCGTACTCTCCCAGTAAGATAAAAAATCATAGACATTGGCACTAATCATTATTACAGGCAAGACACATTACATGAAGGCTGAAGCTACCTACACCAGGCCTTACCGCTTAGAGAAGCGTACCTATGCACCATGACCTCTACACCTCCATTTCCACACAGGAAAGAGTACACTTGAGCAACCAATAGCGACGATTGGACGGATTACCGCTCTTACCAAATAACAGGTCCTTAGTCTCACCTTCGCATGCAATTCTTAATGCCTGCAACAACATCAGTCTGCCTACTAGTCTACAACTTACTCACTTACCAACTACTCAGGCCAATGCATACATCAGGATAATTCACCAAATTCTAGCAGACTGCTTTTCAATCAATGCACAAATGCAATTTGCTCCTAATCTAGCACATTTTAGATTCAACTTTAATCTGCAATCAAGGTTATGCACATCAAATCTTAAACTAACATGCAAGCACAACATTTTGCCTTTCTTCTGTGGCAATAAAAGCAACAATGCAATAAAACACACAAGTAAACAATTCTAATCTACCCCCAATGATCTAACCTAGATCAAAGTTAGAAAATAAACATTTTATTCATCGAAAGGAACTAAAACCTAGGCTTCTCGCCACAATCTCTACTCGTCGCCATTACGCGACGTTACCATCACCTTACACTACATTACTCGTTATACCCCCCAGGCTGCACGAAGCTTTCTTGGTGATCTCGCCAGCGATGGTGAGGAATGGTGCCTCTCAACAGAAAGTGACGATTCTGCGGAACTCTGGTGCGTTTCCTCTCTCTGTCTCGATAGGCGGCGAGACCAGAGGAAGGATGCATGTTAGCACCACGAAGCCCGCCGAAAGTCGGTAGAGGCCACATTCCACCGCAGGTAGGGCTGGCGAAGTGGGAGGGCAGATGCACACCCCGACGAGGCGGGACTCGGGCCACCACCTTGGGCTGGTCGATCCTCCCCCCAGGACTGGCTGGAACAGGAACTCCTTCTGGTGGTAGCGCTTCCGCTTCGACCGATGCTCGTGGAATAACACAGGAGTTTCCAGCGACTTTTGGATTCGAACGCCTCACTGAAGGCTTTTCTTTTACTTTGCAGTTCGAAGACACCGGGACAGCGGTTGAGACGATGACTCGACGACACTGCGCAGGGCGGCTCCTCTGCTGAACCTGGCGTGCGTCATTGTGTTCCAGTCCTTCTCCCTCCTCCTCCGGCGTCGAGTCGTGGTTACGAGTGGGACAAACTCGAGCAAAGTGACCGGGTTGTTGACACTCGAAGCAGCGACGGTCACCCGCGGGGAACCTGGATGAGCGGTTAACTGTTCGCTGGTTTCCGAAGGTAGGTTCCGCCCTGGGTGGAACTTGACTTCGGGGCCGCCAGGGGCGAAATTGTCCCTCGCCGGAGGGGCTGCTGCATATGGCGTTTATTCTTGCTTCCATCTGCTCCAGCCTATTCAACACGATTTCTTGGAATTGTCTCTGACTGTCAGCAGGGGCAGAGTCTACTTCCGTTACAGTTTTTACCCGACTGGGTCGATGTTCATCGCGGCCGAGGTTACCATCATCTGCTTGACGGTAACCCTCTAAACGCATGGCAGTCTTATAAGCATGGTCCAAGGTGGTAGGTTCTCTCTCACGAACCTTCATGGCTAAGTCTCTGTCTCGCAGGGCGTCGAGAAAGGCACGAATCGCTATGACTTCACTGTGCACCGAGGTGGGACCAGGGAACGCCAGGATCATGATTCGTCGAATGTCTCGTACTACAGAGCTGAGGTCTTCACCCATCTTTTGACGTCGTGTGTTCAATTGGGTCTGGTAGAGGACGGCTTGATCGGAGCTTCCATACCGCAGACGTAGACGATCAACCAGGTCAGACCAGGATGCTATGGTCTCGGAGTCGAACTCGTAGAGCAGCTGATCAGCTGGCTCTGTCAAGGCACAGGTCAGCTGGGCGAATTTCTCCCCATCTGTCCAACCGTTACTGTTCGCACAGATCTCGAATTTCTTTAGGAAGGCTTCGACCGATGTCTTTCCATTGTACCTGTCCAATTTCATATACTGTCTGGATTTCGAATCAACAGTTCTGCTCACGCGTGATTGGGACTGCACAGTGACCGACGAGGGTGGAGTCGTACTCGGCTGAAAACGACCTTGGATCGTTGGTTGAAGTTCAGCTGTAGGCGGTTCAGCATACCGTTCGAACTGGAACTGACTGTTTTCGCTCCCGGATGTAGACACAACATGGAACTTCGCTTCCAGGTTGTTCTGGGCTGCTCGTGTGGTTACCCAGAATCGGTCATCGTAGGCGGAAGCTGGCCGACACAGAGCGGTTGTTGGTTGACCACCTGACAGGTAAGCGGGAGGGCCAGGATTCGAGGGCAGGTAGGCGGAACTTTGTGTAACCTGTGGTTTCAACGACGAGGACAAGGTCGACATGATTGACTGAGTCGACGACACGACGGATACGGACAGTTTGCACACCGAGGCTGTGACCGGGGTGACGGTTCTCACCCAAGGATTCGACTTGACGACACCACCGATTGTGTTCGGGGTCGGAGCAGGAGGGGCTCGGACGGCGAAAGGGTGCGACGAGGGAGGCGGTGGTGGGAAGGTGGTAGCCCGAGGGTGGACTAGGGTTGGGTGCCCGGGATGTGCATCCGAAGTCGGGAGTCCCAGTTCCCTCGGCAGCGCCGAATCCCCATCCTCCATATCTGAAACTATACACTCAGAGTTAGCAAGGATCCCAACACAACCTTTATCCAAACTCAACATATTAGGATGCAACAGAACATTATGAAAGGGTCGCAGATCAGTTACCTCCGAACCTTCACTTTCATAATCATTTCCTCCAAGCTTTCTGTTAATCAACCTCGCTGGTTTATCTCCCATGTAAAATTCAAAATCAAAACCCGTATCAATTGCTGCGGTAACAGGGTAGTCCGAAGGACGCTTGGGTCTAGCGCCATAATAAGCCATTTCTTCGCCTTCCCACTTCTCTCTCTCTCCAGGAAATTCTGCCCTTCCAAATTTTCTTGGTTCCACCTGTTCCACTTGTTCCCCTTGTTCCACCTCTACCCCACTTCTGGTACCATTTGTTACGCCCGCCCTAACCGCTAGGGGACCGGAAGCGCTTGCAAGGGATGCCCCACTTACTCGCTTACTTTCGCCCCCCTCCCCTAGTGTGGCGGCGTACTGCCGGGGCGACAGGGAACCACCTACGGGAACCTCAAGTGTGAACGACAGGGAGGAACGTCCAGATTCTCTTCTTTCATGGGTACCAGGGCCTACAGGACATGTCTCCGCGGCGGTTTGTCGACGCGCGACAGCACCCTCTTTCCGGTGCTCGTCTGAGTTCGTTATCCCCGCGGCAGCTTTGGGCGAAAGGGACTCGAACTCCTGAAGAGGTGGCGGAGAGTATTTGGCTGGATATATCTGGCGCTCTATCAATCTCTCATCACTACTGACTGTCCGCCCTCCCTCCGAATCATCCGATTCCTCTAGGGCGTCGCCCCTCAAAGAGCTGGCACGAGACATGGGATTATTCTGTTTTACAACTAATTGCAAGTCAGTCAGTGAATCACCTTCAATTCTAGTTCAATATTCAACGCTTTATTTATTCTTGCAACACTACTTAATTAATATACAATTGGCAGCAACCTGTGCAAATACAATTCTGCCTATAATACTTATCAGTTCAACACAAAGTATTTCTAACACTACACAGCATTTATGGCTGGTTATTACACACTTTGCATTACTTGATACCTATCCTTTATGCTCCTGCATATAACTAGACTATCAGTTCAGTTCTTATTTCCTTAACTACTGCAGAAGGTCAAATCACGCTATTAATCAGTTACACGAAAGCAACGAATTAACATCAACACTTTGCACTAATTTACCACGACCACAGCAACAGTTATATCGCAAGGCTACTTCTAGCAACTCTTTCAATATATTCACACTTCTTAATACAAGCGCTAATTTATCCTTCGCTCTACCTGTAATGCGCTATATAATCTATATCAACGCGTTCCGGCCATTTTACACATTCATTCATTTACAGATTCAGCACGCTACACTTGAATTTATTTCTACTTCCCTGATTCCTAAGCGGTTTTGCTTATTTCGACGTTCTCTTTCCACCGGAGGCGACCAGCGGTCGTTTACTTTATTATCTATTAATTTAGTTGACTTCCTTATTAATTTAGATGCCCGAAAACTTAGTTTTAAACGAATTTCTATTCAAAAAGATGGCCTAGTCTTTCTCGTCGGTTTTCACCCCTTTTTTCGTCTCTTTGTCCAACTGACCTAGATTTGCCCAACAGCCAATCGGAAGCGACCTTTTACCGCTGTTTTAGATCACGTGCCGCTCTTGGCCAATCAGCGGCGCCCACACCTTCGCCACGTCATCTAAAAGGTCACACGTCATGCTGGCGTAATGTCTGCAGCCTCGCTCTGGTGCAGCATAGAGTTAATTAACCGTTATGGCCAACATGGATAAAAATAAGTATAATTTTGTAGCTTTTCCCAAAACGCTACAGTATCTGTATTGTTACAAATAAAACGCAGTTTCGACAACGCGTCCAACTTAATCGTTGGCGTGAGTGGTATAACGGTAGCATATAGTTGCCTTCCAAGCAATTGATCCGGGTTCGACTCCCGGCTCACGCACGCTGTTTTAAATTTTCGGTGAATATGTCCGTGTTCAGAAACGATAATAGTTTTTTTGTTCTCCAGACAAGTAAGCTTACGTCGTGGTTTCGTAATAATGCACTTCAAGCAAAAATAAGAAAAACGTTTGTTTCCGCCCAGGCTCGAACTGGGGACCTTTCGCGTGTTAGGCGAACGTGATAACCACTACACTACGGAAACCTAACTGGTGTCGTGAGCTTGAAACGTCTACTTGTTTCACATCTCTTTCAAACAAAGCTAGTCAATGTTAAAATTTTCAAGTCATTCATTCATTCATTCATTCGGACATTTATATAGCGCTCCTTCAAAAAAAACTACTCAGAAGCGCTCCCAACTCCAGCGCGCACAAAAAGAACAGTTTTAAGTTTAGTAAGGAAGGATCCTGGTAGAGTTCCAGGGTGTAGGCGTAGCTCAAAAGGAAGGCCATTCCAGACCACTGGTCCAACCACAGAAAAGGCTCGATCCTTCATGGTAGTAGTACGAGCAAAAGGAACTAAGAGGACTCCCCTATCAGCAGAGCGTAGCTGACGACGTCCTTGGATACCCAATGTAGAGCTGCATAGCTCACGGAGGTAAGTTGGGGCAAGGCCTTGACAACATCGCCATACCAATGCAGCTACCCTGAACTCGATACGCTGGCGAATAGGGAGCCAGTGAAGTACCTCAGGCATGTAGTTTGAGACATGATCATATTTAGGGATTTTCCCAATTAGGCGTGCAGCAGAGCGCAACACCCGGTCAAGACAAGTCAATCTGCTGGATGGGAGGCCAATGTAGAGCGAAGAGCAATAGTCGATGCGAGATGTAACGAAAGAATGCACTAAAGTAATGTATGTACGTAGGCGACTCCTGTGCAAAGAAAGCTCTGTCTGGTATCTCCACTCCAGAAGATAGTTGTAATCGACAAAAGAATTTAGCAGAGCGTGGTTTCGATCCACGGACCTCTGGGTTATGGGCCCAGCACGCTTCTACTGCGCCACTCTGCTCTATGTTAGCAACGTGTCTAACCAATCAAAACCAGCATGAATAAACAACAAAATAGTTGCCAAGCCAATCGTGCTAGTGTGTGATTCAGTATTAATTTCTGTTTGTGTGAAAATCCTCCAGAATATTCCATGATTTGTTTATAGGTCTACCCTACCGGATAGGCCAACCCAACTTAGGAAGTCTTTCAGATCGTTTGTCAAGGTACAAAAGCATGCCAAAGCGATTGGCCCAAGCTGTTCGGTTGTATCTGTATTGTTACAAATAAAACGCAGTTTCGACAACGCGTCCAACTTAATCGTTGGCGTGAGTGGTATAACGGTAGCATAGTTGCCTTCCAAGCAATTGATCCGGGTTCGACTCCCGGCTCACGCACGCTGTTTTAAATTTTCGGTGAATATGTCCGTGTTCAGAAACGATAATAGTTTTATTGTTCTCCAGACAAGTAAGCTTACGTCGTGGTTTCGTAATAATGCACTTCAAGCAAAACTAAGAAAAACGTTTGTTTCCGCCCAGGCTCGAACTGGGGACCTTTCGCGTGTTAGGCGAACGTGATAACCACTACACTACGGAAACCTAACTGGTGTCGTGAGCTTGAAACGTCTACTTGTTTCACATCTCTTTCAAACAAAGCTAGTCAATGTTAAAATTTTCAAGTCATTCATTCATTCATTCATTCATTCGGACATTTATATAGCGCTCCTTCAAGAAAAACTACTCAGAAGCGCTCCCAACTCCAGCGCGCACAAAAAGAACAGTTTTAAGTTTAGTAAGGAAGGATCCTGGTAGAGTTCCAGGGTGTAGGCGTAGCTCAAAAGGAAGGCCATTCCAGACCACTGGTCCAACCACAGAAAAGGCTCGATCCTTCATGGTAGTAGTACGAGCAAAAGGAACTAAGAGGACTCCCCTATCAGCAGAGCGTAGCTGACGACGTCCTTGGATACCCAATGTAGAGCTGCATATAGCTCACGGAGGTAAGTTGGGGCAAGGCCTTGACAACATCGCCATACCAATGCAGCTACCCTGAACTCGATACGCTGGCGAATAGGGAGCCAGTGAAGTACCTCAGGCATGTAGTTTGAGACATGATCATATTTAGGGATTTTCCCAATTAGGCGTGCAGCAGAGCGCAACACCCGGTCAAGACAAGTCAATCTGCTGGATGGGAGGCCAATGTAGAGCGAAGAGCAATAGTCGATGCGAGATGTAACGAAAGAATGCACTAAAGTAATGCATGTACGTAGGCGACTCCTGTGCAAAGAAAGCTCTGTCTGGTATCTCCACTCCACACGATAGTTGTAATCGACAAAAGAATTTAGCAGAGCGTGGTTTCGATCCACGGACCTCTGGGTTATGGGCCCAGCACGCTTCCACTGCGCCACTCTGCTCTATGTTAGCAACGTGTCTAACCAATCAAAACCAGCATGAATAAACAACAAAATATATGCCAAGCCAATCGTGCTAGTGTGTGATTCAGTATTAATTTCTGTTTGTGTGAAAATCCTCCAGAATATTCCATGATTTGTTTATAGGTCTACCCTACCGGATAGGCTAACCCAACTTAGGAAGTCTTTCAGATCGTTTGTCAAGGTACAAAAGCATGCCAAAGCGATTGGCCCAAGCTGTTCGGTTGTATCTGTATTGTTACAAATAAAACGCAGTTTCGACAACGCGTCCAACTTAATCGTTGGCGTGAGTGGTATAACGGTAGCATATAGTTGCCTTCCAAGCAATTGATCCGGGTTCGACTCCCGGCTCACGCACGCTGTTTTAAATTTTCGGTGAATATGTCCGTGTTCAGAAACGATAATAGTTTTTTTGTTCTCCAGACAAGTAAGCTTACGTCGTGGTTTCGTAATAATGCACTTCAAGCAAAAATAAGAAAAACGTTTGTTTCCGCCCAGGCTCGAACTGGGGACCTTTCGCGTGTTAGGCGAACGTGATAACCACTACACTACGGAAACCTAACTGGTGTCGTGCGCTTGAAACGTTTACTTGTTTCACATCTCTTTCAAACAAAGCTAGTCAATGTTAAAAAGTCCATGCATGTACGTAGGCGACTCCTGTGCAAAGAAAGCTCTGTCTGGTATCTCCACTCCAGACGATAGTTGTAATCGACAAAAGAATTTAGCAGAGCGTGGTTTCGATCCACGGACCTCTGGGTTATGGGCCCAGCACGCTTCCACTGCGCCACTCTGCTCTATGTTAGCAACGTGTCTAACCAATCAAAACCAGCATGAAGAAACAACAAAATATGTGCCAATCCAATCCTGCTAGTGTTTGATTCAGTCTTTACCTCTGTGTGTGTCAAAATCCTCCAGAATATTCCATTATTTGTCTATAGGTCTACCGGATTGGCCAACCAAACTTAGGAAGTCTTAAAACTCGTTTGTCAAGGTACAGAAACATGCCAAAGCGATTGGCCCACGCTGTGTTCAGTTGTATCTGTATTGTTACAAGTAAAACGCAGTTTCGACAACGCGTCCAACTTAATCGTTGGCGTGAGTGGTATAACGGTAGCATAGTTGCCTTCCAAGCAATTGATCCGGGTTCGACTCCCGGCTCACGCACGCTGTTTTAAATTTTCGCTGAAAAAGCTTTTTCCGTGGTAAGAAGCCATAATATTTTGATTGATCCCCAGAGAAGTACGTCATAGCTTCGTAATAATGCACTTCAAGCAAAAATAAGAAAAACGTTTGTTTCCGCCCAGGCTCGAACTGGGGACCTTTCGCGTGTGAGGCGAACGTGATAACCACAACACTACGGAAACCTAACTGTTGCCGAGAGCTTGAAGCGTCTACTTGTTTCACATCTCTTTCAAACAAAGCTAGTCAATGTTAAAATTTTCAAGTCCATGCATGTACGTAGGCGACTCCTGTGCAAAGAAAGCTCTGTCTGGTATCTCCACTCCAGAAGATAGTTGTAATCGACAAAAGAATTTAGCAGAGCGTGGTTTCGATCCACGGACCTCTGGGTTATGGGCCCAGCACGCTTCCACTGCGCCACTCTGCTCTTTGTTAGCAACGTGTCTAACCAATCAAAACCAGCATGAAGAAACAACAAAGTATATGCTAAGCCAATCGTGCTAGTGTTTGATTCAGTCTTTACCTCTGTGTGTGTGTGTGTGTGTGTGTGTGTGTGTGTGTGTGTGTGTGTGTGTGTGTGTGTGTGTGTGTGTGTGTGTGTGTGTGTGTGTGAAAATCCTCCAGAATATTCCATGATTTGTCTATAGGTCTACCGGATTGGCCAACCAAACATAGGAAGTCTTAAAAATCGTTTGTCAAGGTACAGAAACATGCCAAAGCGATTGGCCCAAGCTGTTCAGTTTTATCTGCATTGTTACAAGTAAAACGCAGTTTCGACAACGCGTCCAACTTACTCGTTGGCGTGAGTGGTATAACGGTAGCATAGTTGCCTTCCAAGCAATTGATCCGGGTTCGACTCCCGGCTCACGCACGCTGTTTTAAATTTACGGTGAATATGTCCGTGTTCAGAAACGATAATAGTTTTTTTGTTCTCCAGACAAGTAAGCTTACGTCGTGGTTTCGTAATAATGCACTTCAAGCAAAAATAAGAAAAACGTTTGTTTCCGCCCAGGCTCGAACTGGGGACCTTTCGCGTGTGAGGCGAACGTGATAACCACTACACTACGGAAACCTAACTGTTCCCGAGAGCTTGAAGCGTTTACTTGTTTCACATCTCTTTCAAACAAAGCTAGTCAATGTTAAAATTTTCAAGTCCATGCATGTACGTAGGCGACTCCTGTGCAAAGAAAGCTCTGTCTGGTATCTCCACTCCAGAAGATAGTTGTAATCGACAAAAGAATTTAGCAGAGCGTGGTTTCGATCCACGGACCTCTGGGTTATGGGCCCAGCACGCTTCCACTGCGCCACTCTGCTCTATGTTAGCAACGTGTCTAACCAATCAAAACCAGCATGAATAAACAACAAAATAGTTGCCAAGCCAATCGTGCTAGTGTGTGATTCAGTATTAATTTCTGTTTGTGTGAAAATCCTCCAGAATATTCCATGATTTGTCTATATATGTCTACCCGATTGGCCAACCAAACTTAGGAAGTCTTAAAAATCGTTTGTCAAGGTACAGAAACATGCCAAAGCGATTGGCCCAAGCTGTTCAGTTTTATCTGCATTGTTACAAGTAAAACGCAGCTTCGACAACGCATCCAACTTACTCGTTGGCGTGAGTGGTATAACGGTAGCATAGTTGCCTTCCAAGCAATTGATCCGGGTTCGACTCCCGGCTCACGCACGTCGTTTTAGATTGCGTGACGAATATCAGCGGACGTCAGTCTGTTCTCGCGGTCCACCTTACGCACAGGTAGGCTAATGTCATATAACATGGCTTATATAAAAACACGTTTGAGTTTCAAAATTATTGTCACAACGTTTTTCTTCAATGACACTTTGTAAATTGTTTAAAATTACAAAGTTCGAGAAATTTCTACAGAAACGTCTATTCATAACTTCAAGTCTCTTGTTCTCAAAAATCCTGTTAATTGACGTTGACGTCTTCGTGTTTGATCGATAAGCAATCTGTGAAAATATATCGAAAGCTCACGTGAAAACTTCGATTTCTGCAGAGCGCTTAGCACGAAATCTCTAATGATACGAAACTACCTGGAAATAAGTGCGCCTTAGACTAACAGTGGACCAAGTTCATTAAACCTTATGAACTTGGCCACTGTCATTCTATGGGGTCAATTAGCCTGGTTACAAAAACGTTCATGCTATAGAAACTGTCAACAGTCCATCCATCGGTCAGCAACCGAGAACCACGAATATCTTCACCTTTTGGAACAGAATGCGTGAGTGGTATAACGGTAGCATAGTTGCCTTCCAAGCAATTGATCCGGGTTCGACTCCCGGCTCACGCACGCTGTTTTAAATTTTCGCTGAAAAAACTTGTTCCGTGTTCAGAAGCCATAATATTTTGATTGAATCCCAGAGAAGTACGTTATAGCTTCGTAATAATGCACTCGAAGTAAGAATAAGAAAACGTTTGTTTCCGCCCTGCAGGCTCGAACTGGGGACCTTTCGCGTGTGAGGCGAACGTGATAACCACTACACTACGGAAACATAACTGATGTCGCAAGCTTGGAACGTCTGCTCATTTCAAATCTCTTTAAAAAAGCTGGCCAATGTCCCAATTTTTGAATGACACTCGCATGTAGCCTACCTTTGGCCACTCTTGTGCAAACTGCAAATTAACAGTTAATTTCAAGATAACTCTCTGATATCTCCACTCCAGATGATTTTTTCATAGAGATATTTATATTTATTAGGTTAATCGACAAAAGAATTTAGCAGAGCGTGGTTTCGATCCACGGACCTCTGGGTTATGGGCCCAGCACGCTTCCACTGCGCCACTCTGCTCTACATTGTATGTCAGCAACGTGTCTAACCAATCAGAACCAACAAAATTTATGTCAAGCCAATCATGCTAGTTTGTGATTCAGTCTTTACCTGTGGTGTGTGTGTGTGTGTGTGTGTGTGTGTGTGTGTGTGCGCGCGCGCGTATGTGAAAATCCTACAGAATATTCCATTATTTTTTGTAGGTCTACCGGATAGGCCAACCCATGTTAGGAAATCTTTCAAATCGTTTGTCAAGCACCCTGACGAATAACGGTGGACGTCGATCCGTTCTCGCGGTCCACCTTACTGTCATCTAATGCATGTAACATGGCTTATATTAGGCCTACATGTTTGAGTTTCAAAATTATTGTCAGAGCGTTTTCTTCTAGTATTAGCCTACCTTAATTTACACATCCAACACTAGCACGCGAGAGTTTTTGGCGGCACTCCAACAAATCTCTATATATAGATCCAGACTATAATTTTCTAGGACATGGCAAAAATCCGTAGCCTACTATCCAAACCAAAAAGACCTCAGCGACCTGATCAGAGATCTGGGTCTCAACAAGTACAATGCAGAACTTTTGACGTCTAGACTCAAGCAGTGGAACCTGTTGGATGACAGTGTTCAAATCGAAGATCAGAGGAAGCGTCATCAAGCATTTTCAAGCTCTTTTACCAGTCAAGATGGACTCTGCTTTTGTCACAACGTGACCGGTCTTTTTCAGGAAATTGGAATCGACTGCAACCCGAACGAGTGGCGTCTCTTCATTGACAGTTCATCTGGGAGCATCAAAGCCGTGCTACTCCATAATGGGAACAAGTATCCGTCTCTTCCTCTGGCTCACTCGGTACACTTCAAAGAGGATTACAACAGCGTGAAAACCTTGTTATCCGCCTTGAAGTTCGATGAGTACGGCTGGGATGTCATAGGAGACTTCAAAATGGTATCAATCCTGATGAGCCTGCAAGGGTTCGGACAAAGTTTCCTTGCTACCTTTGCCTTTGGGACAGCAGAGACAAAAGGCGCACTACCACAAGCGGGACTGGCCTCAGCGGACCGAGTTCCATGTGGGTAGCAAAAATTGTTCAAGCCTGATATATTTCATCCTGGATATTAAATCAGGTCCTGGCCAGAGAATTCTCTTGGTTTCTCTATCCAAAGGCAATCCTATGCTCTTCTCTACACCAGAAAAAATGAAATGTTTGGGTTTAACGACTCTTTTTCATATCGAAGATGATTTCAGCGTCGACTCCACGTTTATATTGCGACCGAGCCACCCGCAGTATGTAAAGATCCGACCGGGGAATCGAACCCGCTTCGCCGGCGCGGCGAGCGGGCTACAACCCACTCGGCCACACAGGATCCTACACCAGAGACAACCACCGTCCTTTTCATAGCCATATAGCTGCAGCTACAGCTAAACAGTCTTTCTTGCCAGCGGACTGCCTCTGTTCAGTCTCACGTACGTGCCTGACTCTTGTCTCTCCTTATTCGCAGGCCAATCATATCTTACCTAACTCCAATGGTGACCATGCCAGTCGGCCCTGGTTTCCTCATCCCCTCAGCCCTGCATTACCCCAATAATATTTGCATATCAATATCTCCAAGGTTCTTGCGTGGATTGACCTCGAATAGCCCCTAACTCCAAACCGGTTTAGACTAGTTTAGAGCCATAATTATGACCCCGGGAATACAGGTAAAACGCCTCTTTGTTCTGTGACTAATCTGCTTCCTCACATGACTAAAATACGGCCCATAAAAATCAGAAGTCTCTTCATTTTCGTTCTCAAAATATTTATACTTCTTATTCTTATTCACTTCTGAATGTTCTAATTCCACTTCTTATTCTATTCTCGTTCTTAAAATAATTATACTTCTTATTCTTATTCACTTCTGAAGGCCTTAATTCCACTTCTTATTCTATTCTCGTTCTTAAAATAGTTTTTATTCTACTTCTACTTCTGCTGAGCGAAAATACAATAATTATTATTCTTATTCTACTTCTTATTCACGAAAATATCACTGGAGTGTGGGTATACGCTATATGTATAATGTAGGATTATGCATGCATGTAGGGATTGTAGGGGATTGTAGGCACATGTAGGCCTATATCTGTTTGTCCAGAATGCATGCATAGCCTACAATTTCACAGCTGTTGACCTTAATCTTTACAACTAGATAGACGGCCTCCAGGAACACCCCCCCCCATGGAGGGGTTGGCGAATCTTCCTTACCACGGGGACCGGGTGGAGAGGTGCGAAAAACAAAAATTTCGCCATCGCGATTGCTTCACGTGAACAGTGCAATTAGACAGAGTGCTACTGGGCCGGTGGCGCTAACTCGTCGTCACCCAGCACCAGGGTTTAAAGTGGGTGGGAACGCGTGGGAACGGCGTTTCCACTGCTCTCGAAATTCTGGGCTTGCGTTCCCACTGCTCAACTCATTGGAACGTTGGAAACCCATTCATTCCAATAAAACTCTTCATCAGCGTTCCCACTGCTTACATTCAGCGTTCCTAACTACTAAGCTTACTGTTCACCCAAACCACTTTAACCACTGCCCAGCACCCACCTCGCCTCGCAGCGGCGGGGAGGGCAGAGTAATGAGGGGAACTAAAATTTGCCGGTGAACAGAAATTTCACGGGTAGCGCCGGTTTATCCGAAGGATTTGGCACTCGGTGGAATAGAAGGGTGGTGACGGGTACCCTGATAGGCGAAGGCAAGGTGGGCCGAGGTTAGGGGTCCGTGGTTGAGGACGAATGAAGAAGGGGTGGGGTGAGTAGACCGGGGATTGGCGGGGAGCCGGGCGAAGTCAACAGTTCCCGGGGCATCGCCGGTCCGCAGATAGTAGACCTATCTTATATAAAAATAATCAAAAATAGACCTATTCCATAATAGTATTGACGAGAAACGACAAAGCTTACCTTGTGAAACGATGTTGTTTGTAGTCTTTCGCGAGACGCATTTCTTTTTCCAGTCCATAATTCCAAATTGCGTTAAGCAAATTCCACTATTTCAGGTTCTTAATTCGGCATAAGCCCTACGCATTTTGATTTTCAAACACGACACGAAATCGAAATAACATAGGTAGGCTATAAGATAATCAAAAAGACCGCCGTTCTTCGCACTTCCGATTGATTAGTCATCATATCGGTGCCCGACAATTCTATAGCGCAATAATTTCCAAATCAAAGCTCCTTCTGAAGGACAACCTTTCCCTTCAAGACAGCTATCAAAAGTTAAGAAACGACTGTGAGACCAAGACAATACCGAGACCGGGACATGATTGCGGTTTGTCTCTCAGGTTTTTAACAAATGAAGATATATAGGTCGATTTAATATAGGCTAGGCCTTACAACTCTCTCTGAAAGAGGACACCTGCCACGAGGGCCGGGGAATCGCGGCGAAAGAAGCTCTGGAGCCCGAAGCAGAGCAGTGACTTAAGCCTCTAAACCGGCTTTATAATTTATATGCAGGGCATTTTTTTATAGCGGAACGCACCTCAACGGCGTTCCGGTAACTTTTTCCGACAGTTCTCCGTTTTTTCAGCAATTCCATTTTCGAAACCTGGCAGTGTGTTTCTACAGAAAGGCACTGTGTACATTACACAATTATCAACATACAATTATAATAGCCTATATAATACACTGTTACGTTTCTATTCAGTTATTACTACTACAAGTAAATAGCACAATGAATGTAGGCCAAAGAAAGTTAACATTCAGATGCTTGAAGTTTAGACTTATTGTATTTAAGGGTCAAGTAATATTATTATTGAAAGAATTATAAATCATAAACCTTCCATAACTACCCAGCCACAGGGTCCCTGGGCAAATGACCCCCTCTGCATCCCATCTGAACAACAGCCGTCAAGCTCACATTGTTTTTTACTATCATCAGGCGAGCAATTTAAATAAATAAGAGGCAACGGACAATCTAGAGTCTAGAGACTCTAGACCTCTAATTATTATTAGCTTGAGCAATAATCAGATAATTATAGTCGCAATCTGAAGTGCAAGTATCAATGTAATGTACACCTAGTTATTAATGTAATGTACACCTAGTTAGTAATTTCTACAGCACGTCTCACACAGAGAAATAGGAAGGAAGTGTTGTTTCAACGCGTTGTTGCAATTTAAATCAGACTCAACGGCAAAAGAAACAAGGATTCAGTGAGACATTTTATTCAACATAATTTCTAATCTAATTTTGATCTACAGAATTGCAAATACTCTAATTATCATACTGCCTGCATACAGTGATACGGCAAGAAGTGAAATAATAAATTCGATTGGGGCTCAACCAAAAACTTTTCAGATGCAAATGGTTCTGTTGTTAAAAATATATCAATGGGAAGCACTGCATTAATCACCAAGTCGACAACCAGTCTCTTCTGCACTCGGAATCGAGGTACTTCAGGCCCATAAGAAAGTGGGGTGGTTAGTATGAATTTTTTTAATGACAAGGAGTTCAGGTCACTACTGCTCGAACCCCCTGCCTATTATACTTGAATGAAAACTCAACGGATGCAAATAAATTGTGTGGGTCATATTTTTCAGAGTGGGGTGGTTCAAACCACCCCTAAATCACCCTGCAGTGACGCCGACTTCAGATAGGTATGACCAGGGTCGAGTTCTGGTGTAGTGCATGCAATCCACAGTCACTAGAATCGAAATACCATATCAGTCGAGGCTCAATCAATTCACTTGGTCTAACATACTTCATTACGCCATTAGTATCAGAATGACTGAATACGTGGCATTATTATTAGCAACAAAATAAACCTGCGGAATAACGTGAAACTAGATTCCATAAACAAAATATCTTATAGCACCATTGAGTTACCTTAGACCAGGGGCGGATCCAGGGGGCGAAAATGGCCATGGCCCCCCAAAAAATTTGCATGGGACGTGGCCCCCCCATTTGGTTTCAAGAATCCATTAATATAATGCAGCGGGAGAGAAAACAGGACACCAGGCGGCCAGGCCCCCTCACTAAAGAAATCGCATGGGATGTGACCCCCCCATTTGATTTAGTATACTCCCGAGTCCCGACTATGACACGGCCATTAAAACACAACTAAAAAAATGTCATCAACTTTTTTGGTGGATGAATTGGGTTTTTTCCGGAAAATTAAATTTGGACGAATGACTAAAAAAAGTCATCAACTTCTTTGGCGGATGAATTGGTATCTTTTTCCGGAAAATTTGGACGAATGACTAACAAAAAAAGGTCACCAGTTTTGTCGGCGAAGACAATCACACCAAATTTTTCCCCTGTTCCACCAACAAGACCGAAAATTTTGGCCCCCCCCTTCGAAACGTTCTGGATCCGCCACTGCCTTAGACATACAGGTTCGGCTATACACCATACCTTTCATTATGTCTCTATTTAAAGATTATATGAACAATTATCAATTCTAAGATGGAACACATATTAAGAAATATAAATCTCTTTTTTCCAGCAGTTCGTATAGACTGTAAACTCATTTTCACACTATTCAAACCAACAAAAAGATATTCTACTTGAAATAAATTTAAAAGTTTGCGATTTGAAAATACAGACAACTTGAAAATTAGAACAAGCAAAACAGTATCACCAAGTGCAAGGAAACCATACCTAAACACTTTTATCAGCGTTTGTTAATCAGTTTAGCATTTAGAAGATAGGCCCTTGCATTGATATGCGAGTATTGTATTGAAATGTTTTAAATGCAATCATACGTTAAATTCGTTTATATAGCACCTTTTTAATACAGACTCATCACGGGAACTGCCAACATGATCATACAAACCCATGATCAACAAAATGCTTTTAAAGTGGAGTGTATTCATAGTAAGACCTCTCAAAAGCATCACATGCAAAACTCCCTTTCAAAAGAAAATTAATAAAATGGTAAGCACATGATCAAGCTGAGATATGATACAAACAGAAATATTTAAAAATCAGACAGACACCCAGGCAGACACACAAAGACACAGAACAGTACTGACAGAAACAAATGCAAGTACAGACAATGCCTGAGCATAAATTCCAAAATATGCAGATCGGCAGATACAAGGTAATTCAAATTGCATCATGATCTTCAGCTTTCTAAGAATAATAATACTGAAAGCACTGAAACAAACATTGGAACATCAATTAAACCCAGCAGAGGAACTTAGCACTTGCAGCATGTTCACAATTCACAGAGCATAAATATATTCAAATATTAACAAGATAATTTGAGAACAGCACAGTAGAACACACAGTAAATATTAAACCGGTGAAAAAAGCTGATCAGAGACTATTATCCAGATCTGGAGTGTAGCCTGGAAAAGATTTTGGCGGGGGCTCCATTTTGAGGAGGGTTTCCAATGAGCAGGGTAACAAAAAGCCTGAATTAGCTTTAAAAATTCTTAAATTATCCATTTTAAGGGATTTTAATCTGGACCCCCACCCCAATAAATACACCCATGATCCAGAACCAATTCAATATACAAATCTAGAAACTTGGATAGATGTATATCAATCAAAATGCAAAGAAATCAGCTGAAGGAAGTAGGAATGGATGAAAATGCACCTACCGAAATAAAATGAAAAACAAACGTCAGACAAAATCAACAATAGATAATGTCGATAACAGCGATGACCATTTGACACAAAGGCAAATTAGAAAACTCAAACTAATTAATTAGCACCATCTATTGACCATTGTTAATTACATCATCACAAAGACAATACCATCAGAAGACAATACCATTAGAAGACAATACCGCTAGAACGCGAAGGCATTACAATTGTCCAATGCTGGTCTTCAGGTGAAAGTAAGACCTGCCTCGCTGCACATCAGATAAATCTTTTGGATGGAGCTGATGTAGGCTGCAGTCCGAACATCAAGGCCCAGATTGAATTCTTTTACAACGCTCATTATATTCTGCAACAGTATAAAGACAGAAGAACACATATTGTTACAACTTACAAGCAGATCTTGTAAAGGGCTGTAAGATAGATCTATGGCATTGCCTGTAACATGTAAATTGAACTCTTTTACAAAGTGCATACGGACCGTGAGCAAGTCCTTTGCCTGCAATTGCTCTCCCGTGCACTTCAGCATCTAATCTAATCTAATCTAATAAAGCATTTGTAAAGCGCTTCTCACAGCAGAGCTATTCAGAAGCGCTCTCAGCGTGACAGGCCCATGAAAAAAGAAAAGTCTTCAAGCAGCGAAAAGATGCAGGTGAATTTCCTACAAGAATCCTGCCACGAATTTCAGAAGGAAGGTGATTCCAAATTAAAGGACCAACAATAGCAAAAGCTCGGTGTTGGGTTAATGATGTTCGTGATCTGGGTACAAATAGATCAAAGCGGTCAGCAGAACGAAGAGGGCGTGAAGATCTTGCAGAAAGAGGCTTACACATTAAGTCACACAGGTATTTAGGCGCTAAGCCCTGCAGGGACTTAGTAACTAGAAGCAAGACTTTGTATCTGATTCGGGCAAAGATCGGAAGCCAGTGAAGGTCATGAGTCATGAATGTAGAGATGTGCATGCAACTATCCCAAATCACAAAATCACATACATCATGACAGAGTTTTCCTCATCATACGACATGTCAGAAAAGTTGTGCAGTTAAGGGCCCATGGGCGCAGGAGGTAAAAGACGGCTCTGACCATTCATTCATTCATTTCGAACATTTATATAGCACCTCTTCAAGAAACCTACTCACAGGCGCTCCCAGCCCAGCTACAGCTACAGCTAAAAAAGTAGGATTTGAGAGACTTGATTTAAATGAGCTGTGACCTATATTTATTATTTATGGGCAGAGATTACGTAAACTGAATCTCACTAAAACAACACTACAATAAAGTTAAGTAAGACAGTGGCAATATTAATATTTTCTTACTCACCCTGGTTGAGCGTTCCATTGTATATTCGAGTCCAGAATGAACAATATCCTTTTCGTTAGCACCCTAAAATAATAATGTAAAACATTCCATTCTCATCCTGTACTGTTAGAAGGCAACATAATATGCGTTGTGTTGTCCGATCAGGCTTCGCTCAGAGACACCAAATATTAAGCTGTACCAAACGAGTAGACTGTTGCTCTTGTTCATTTTTCATTTAGCAACACACCTTTAACTTTCTCGTTCCTTATCCTAGCTTGCCAACTCATTCACTCTTTTAAATGTGACCCTCCGTACCAAACCAGTCTTAAGTCAAAACTGTTTTACTTTCCGAGCATAATAATTACAATTATACCATTTCATAGAGATGCATGTATGTATGTATATCTTTATCCTCTATGCAGTGACACCAAAATAATAATTCTATCCAATTTCTAACTGAAGCCCCGGATTAAAGAACTAAATTTGTCATTCTCGAAAATGCAACAGTCAAAGTATGTCAAGTTTACAGCCTAATTTTGGTGCTTTTGCACAAACTTTAAATTTACACTTAGTATGAATTCTTCCAAAGAATTTCGTTACCATTTCTCAAACTTTTTTGCTTTGCCTAGAATATATTTTTTTCATTATGATCGTTAACGATCAAACAATTGAGAAAATCCATGTTTTTCTCCTTAATGACGGGTCTGCGATTGGTTTTGTGCAGACATGTCACAAATGAAGATCGTGTCCATTCTGTCGAAAAACCAAAAAGAAGCAATTTTAAAAGTGTTTGATTCTCACCGCTATACGTTGCCGGAAGCTTTCGCTCGGAGTGACAGGAATACTGCCACCATGTTTAGAAAATTTCTCTTCCAAGGACTTCTGGACGCTGTCTAGAAACAAATAATGCAATTTATAACAATGCATCGATGCATCATGCATGTATGTAATGTACGTATGTATGTATGTATGTATGTGTGTATGCATGCACACTTGTTATAGCCCCCTTCAAGATTTCCACTCGGAAGTGCTCCCGGCTACAGTATGGACACTGAATCGGAGTTTCACGCCGAAGTGCATGAGCAATTGCAAGTGAAGGACTTGCTCAAGGTTCCTACGAGACAGCTTGAGGTGGATTTGAACCTGCAACCCTCCGGCTGCACCACTGCACACCACAAATGTAACCTTCAACACATAGCTGTGGGCTGGCTCTCAGAAAACAGTAGATTTAAAGAAACCTAGAATGATGGCACCACTATGCATGGTACATTCATACAATCATTTGGCAGTAAAAATATAATAATAATAAACAATGCAAATGAACTAAAAATATTATTCACTTTAAAAAAAACCTCTAATGGCAAGAGGTGGAAAAAAGAACATCTAGCCATTTTTTTGGTCCTTTTGACAACCGCAACAGAAAACCTGTGTGTATTTTTAATTATTATTACTTGCATTGTGTTTGTGTCACTCTTCTATTTGATCAACAACAAGAAGAGCAGTCTCCTAGATGTGCCAGGGGCGAATCCATGGGGGCCAAACCGGCCATGGCCCCGATTTCTTCATTGTTTACCAGCTATTTTGCCCCCACCCTTCGAAAATGTCTGTATCCGCCCTTGCCCTGGGGCTAGTATGAAGCGTTGGCACCTTCATTTTCTTAGCCCCAGCATATAAGATTTCAGTCCTCTCCCTTTTAGTCCAACCTTCCCGCCATGATGTTGTAAGGTCAGAGCACCCATTATAGCTCAATTGGTTAGGTGGCAAAAGTGGATTAGAAGTCTCTAACTTCAAGACCAGTGCTGTCCCACCTATTTGACGTTGCGTGCTACCAAAAACTCATCCTTGATAAATTCAAAAGCAACGATTAAAATTACTAAAATGCACTATGGACTAGTCATAATCAATGTGTTGTGGAAACTGGATGGTGTGTTTACGTTGTAAAATAATAATAAGCCAAGTTATGAACCAATAGCTAAGCAAGTAGGTTGGTGACTTTCTTTTAAATACATCCATTTTCTCAAAATTTACACAAACTTCGCCAGCTTGGCAGGCCACTTTAAACCAGCCTGCTGGTTAGACACCGCTGTTATAGACAACCACGCGCTCGGCAATTAACATAATAAATAAATATATGACTTCGTAGACAGGGATGCCACTTGTAGCTTTTTCCATCTAGATCTAGGTTTTTCCAGACTTTTTTAGGTGAAAATGTACAAAAGAAGTGAAAAAAGTCGAAAATGTTGCGAATACGGTCACCACATAATGTAGATTTTTGAGCGAAAGATTAAAGAAAAAAGGGTCAACAGAAATGTTTTTGCGAGAAAAGGGAGCAAATTTTGATTGGATGACTAAAAAAATTTAAATTTCAAGCGCAAAAGATCGAAAAATCCATGTATTTTCTCAGACATTCTCAATCTAGCCTTCTCCAGCGTTTTTTTTTCTCCCAGATCTGACCTTTTTTTATAATTCAGAGTGGCATCCCTGTTCGCAGATCTAAGCACACGTACCCAGCAGCAGATAGTTGGTATCCCTCGTGTATTTGAACGTCAGTCGGCCAAAGCTGACGTGACGCAAGTTCTTCAACCACTCAAAGTACGACACCGTGACACCGCCCGCATTGACGAACATATCCGGAAGAACGAGTATGTTCCGCTCCAAGAGAATCCTCTGGGCTTCGTACGTCGTGGGTCCGTTCGCCCCCTCGGCAATCACTTTTGCGTTGATCTTGTGCGCATTGCCTCGATGTATGACGTTTTCAACAGCGCATGGGCAGAGGATGTCGCATTGCTCCTCCAAAAGTGATCCTTTCACGTATGGCTCTGCGCCTGGAAACCCCACTATCGTCCGATGCTCCTATAATGATGAGCAAAGAAATGATGAAGATTGCAGCACAGAGAAAAACGAAACTAACGCAAAAATAATAATAATAATAGTAATAATAATAATAGCAATAATGATAATAGTAATAATAATAATAATAGTAATATTGCGGTGGCATTCCGCGGCTCTTTTCCTGCACTGGATTTCAACGACGACTAGGTGCCAATCCAGATGTTTTTATTTCAGTAATTAGGGTGTAAGTCCCTGAGGGATCATATGTAACTCGGGGCAAAAAAATAATAAAAATAATAATAATAATAGACCTGAATAATCTTTGTTTATTATATTAAACTGACAAACCGCAGTGTGATTAAAATTCGTAGTCTTTAAAAAATTACATGGTACTGAAAACCAGACTCAAAAGAAGAATTTAAGCATGTGAGCAAGCTGTCTCCCATGGGTATTGTCCGGAATGCATACACTTGTATATCAGTATTTATTAATCAATACAGCAAATTGTGCACATTTCTAGTGTAGTCAAATACTATAGTTATTGTCCATTTTATGTCCTGCATCAGTTTGGGGAGAAGTTTAGTACAATGGTAGCACTGTGCCATGAAGAGCTGAAGATCACCATGGAAGCGGGATGACTTCTGGGCACCATCCCAAAGATCAACTCACACTTTCATTCGCCAGAGATGTTGGTAATGTGAGCAGTAGGACGTGATGACACCTTGCACGGCTGCCAAGCATTTAAATTTGACTCAGGACTGTAATAACTTGCAGTAACCGAATGGGGCCAGCATGCATCAAACCAGTGTGTACTTCCGATACCCATGCCAGCATGTTACCATTCAGCAACCTCCTTGCCAAATATCAAATACAACAGTTTATCTTGACTTATAGAAACTGCCACTTTAATTCATTCATTCAGAGCATTTATATAGTGCCCCTTCAAGAAACTACTCAGAGGCGCTCCAAGGTCGGCCAAAGCTTCCTTTTCATTATGGTTCCTACCATCAGCTTCAATAATTTAATAATAATAACAATGACGATTTCTATGGCGCCCTAACACACACCATGCCGTTACAAGGGCACCTCACAAACTATACTAAACAGCAGGATACGCCTTAAGTACAAAATAACCAAGTCTTGATTTGAAGGAGTCAACTGTAACTCCAGCTTACAAGAAAATAATTTTCCAGTTCCTTCGGATCAATTCCCTGAGCGTTGAAGATGCTTCCGTCCTTTTCCATCACTCCGATGCACCTCGCTCCAGCCCGGTGCAGATATCTCATCGTGTGCAGGCCAACGTTGCCGAGGCCCTGGATGATGAACGTCTTGTTGCCCCAGCCCGGAAGCAGCCCGACGGCCGACATGTAGCTCGCTTCATAGATGAAGTTCCGGATGCCGTAGTACATGCCCTGAAAGGCAGCAACAGAATTTCACCATGTCCTGTATGTATGTGTACTTGTTATAGCGCCCCTTCAAGCTCTCCTACTCAGAGGCGCTCCCGAATGCAGAGCGGACACTGCATCAGAGTTTCACACCGAAGCACTGAGCAATTGTGAGTGAAGGACCTGCCCAAGGTCCTTACGCGGCGAGGTGGATTCGAACCTCGAACCTTCCGGCTTCAAGGCAACGACGCCACCACTACACCACCTGTGTAACGTTACATAAATTTACATTGCTTACACATTGCTTACACTCTCACATTGAGAGATGTGAACTACACTAGACTTGCATACAGAAACGATGACATCGTTACCCGTAGATCAGCGGTTCCCAACCTGTGGCCCGCGGGCCAAAAGTGGCCCGCCAGGCCTCAAATAATGGCCCTCGTCTCTCAAAGAATTAACAAAGTATCCTAAGCAATGTTCAGAGCAAGCAACTCGAATATAGTTAGAGACTCTGAGTGTTCATAACTAATAAGACAGTATTCTAAATTTTCTTAAGTGCTATAAACCAAAGCCACCAAAATTATCTAGCGAGAATAAACATACCTGTTAGTTTCAATGTTCAAAACCAAGCAAATGGAAGTTAATTTGCAAAAATAAAAACATGCGGAAGTGACTTTTTCAACTACTCATCTTCAGTAGAGATACGATTATTACGGAGATACTCTATTTTGCGACACCAGTATACAAATTTCTCTGTAGCCTACTTCTGCTTCATCGTTGCATCGCACTGAAGGTCCACTAACTTCATCTGCCTATGCCTATATCTGCTGTTGTGGACTCAATGTCCACATCAAAAGGAGTACAAATCAGCTCAAAGTGCCTTAAACATTGGTTCAAATAGTAAAAGAACTGCAAAATTCTTTTAAACCGATTTCTAACTTTAAAAAATCAAAAACCAGGAAGCTGTTCGCGGGCCACATTAATCGGGTTCGCGGGCCACATGCGGCCCGCGGGCCACATGCGGCCCGCGTGTTTGAGACCCCTGGTCTAAAGTATCATAGTACTAGACTGCTACTGACAATGCTATAGAATTATAGATATTGTCTTAATTATATTACACTAGCTGGGGTACCCAGCATTGCCCGGGAAATTTAATCTAAGCAGTCTGCCACTGTGCCACATACCCCTGTGAACGGGTGACTTACCGGACTACACCCTCCTTTGGACTACTCTTTGAGACAACCACTCTGACTACACACAGCACTCATGAATAAGCTGGTGTCCTGCGCTTGGCATTCGAGTGGCGCTTTAGAAATTTTGAATCACGATTACAAAACTGCTCATAAAAAATACATACCCTGCCAGTGGCTGATGTTCGACCGTGTATTCCACCCTGCGATATTGCCTTCCCTGTCACACACGCTGGCGCATTGAGGTTTCCATTGCCTAGCAACCACAATACAAGTAAGTAATTAAGTATAAGTACAGTTCAATCGAATGCATGGGTCTCTGAACTGCAGCTGACACTTTCAAACAAGCTAGCACTGTAGGCATACGAAATGACTGCTATGCAAAATAATCATTCATATTATCAGGAGTTCTGAGCATTTATGCAGTGATTACACTAGAAAAACTCAGCTGCAACGAGTACAGTGTCAGTACACTCACATGATCCTACAGTAAGTACACTGTTGGTGGGAAGATGAGATGGCAAAAGAGAGGACTGGTCACCTGACCTCGTAAGCTGTGGCTGAGAAAATGAAGTCGCTAATACTTATACGAAGAGCTGCCTCAGGGTTCGCTTTTATGCTGCTATACATAATTCTTAGACTACTAAAGTAACTGACATAAGATTTAGAAATTCTTCGATTCTAGCATCTATTAATCCTAATATTTAGAAATTCTTCAATTCTAGCATCTATTAGTCCTAATAACCTAACCTAATCTGACCCTTGAAGTTTGCTCATAGTCAGCTTGCAGCAATACACCCAGATCAACTTTTTAATTAGTATGAAATAGAAAATATAAAGGATATAAAGAAATCAAGAAAAAAACACAACAGACAAGAATGGTGTCATTGGAATCTTGGGCAGAACACTAAAAAAAAGAAAAAATATATATAAATAACAACTTACTAGGACCGCCCATCACACAATTTATTCAAATGCTGCCTAAATAAGACAAACCCAGAAATTGTGAAACTATCCTAACTCCATTAACTACCTAATACTCATGCATTTCTGGTACAAGAAATCATATATTTTTTAAACTTTTGTATTGTCCAATGGATCATGTAATCAACCGCATGGAGCGCCACCTACGACCCCAAGCAACGAATGTATACGTAAGATTTAATAAAGAATATTCTATTCTGTTTAAGAGCAGGTGTAGCTCACCAAGGGTGTGCTCATAGGTGTCAGCGATCCAACTCATGATGATCTCATCGGTTCCAAGATCAGGGGCCGCAACATCAATGCCGGGACCTGTTGAATAAAAGAAATATTCCGTTATGCCCATCGAATGTTTATAATAATAATATGTAGAGATTTAAGCGCACCATGAGTTCGTAAGCAATCAATTAAAAAAAACGTAGCAACGATTCAGAAGCACTAGGAGCAGGGACAAGTCAGTCAAGAAGGGCCTGTGTAAAAAGTTTAGTTTTTAGATGCTTCTTGAAAGTTGTCAGCGATGTGGAGTTTCTGATGTCAGACGGAAGATTGTTCCATATTCGAGGTGCTGATGAGGTGAATGATCTAGATGCAGGTGCGGTGTGAAAGCGATGAAGGACTAGTGTTCGGTTTCTGGATGATCGCATGTTTCTTGAGGGCTCATAATTCTGAAGGAGATCAGAGAGGTATGAAGGAGTTTTTGTTGTTACATAGTGTTATTACACATGAACTCATATCAATGTTACATATTAAACAAGCAGTCACCAAGCACAACTGGAACCCTGTAAAAGCAGCACTAAAAAAATTAATTAGTCGATGTCATACATAAAATAGATCTACTCTGGTATTTATTTTTTTAAACATCATATTTGCTAGCTAAAATGTGTGAACTGTAATGGTTTACTGTTTAGATTTGAACAGAATGTAATTACAATGTAAACAAATGCCCTAAAATGACTATATATTATATAGTCCTATTAATAAAGTTTAAAAAATTGGCTAATGTGAACATCATAATATATAATCAGGCATTTATTTTGTGTACGTACATTCTGTGAAGACCCCTCTCCCCACCCCTATCCTACGCACCAGTACTCAAAAATCGCCTAAATAAGATCATCACTCCCCTCCTTGCACACGTGATATATGGAAATCCCACAATGGCTGAGATTAGAATGATTCAACAAGGCGACTTGAGGTGGATATGAACCTGCAACCCTTCGGCTCCAAGGCAACGAACATACCCACTACACCACCGCGCCCCATAATTGGAAGCAGAGGCTCTCATACCTCAGTTCTCAAACTTCAACATCATTATCCAGAAAACAATATTTATATAATTATGAAAATCATTTACCGATGAATCCCTTCTTTGCCATTTCAACGGTCAACCTTCTCGTAATTTTCTCCTGCTCGGCTTCCGAGAACTTCGAACGGTCGATTTTGACGCCGGCGTGCGCTCCACCAAAGGGAACGTCGACACACGCACACTTGAACGTCATCAACGCCGCATGCGCCATCACAATGTCTGCATCAATTGCCTCACTGAAGCCAATTCCTACAAAACACAACTAAGAAGCTTTGAAAATAGTTTCAACTAGAATCAATAACTTCTTCCTTGGTGCCCTGCCGTTTAGTCAGTCTACATACTTTCAAATTTGGCATCCATCTTGGTATCCAGCACACTCTCATTGAGCATGCTGCAACCATCATTCATCATCTGGTCCTTTAAAAAAATTCCAGAACCTCTTCTTTGCTTTTCCCTGTCCATTCTTCCCTGTAGATAAAGCTTTCCCTGTCCACTCTTCCCTTGGTAAAGCTTTTCCTGTCCACTCTTCTGTTAATAAAGCTTTCCTGTCTACTCTTCCCTTGACAAACCCTTTCCTGTCCACTCTTCCCTTGAAAAAGCTTTCCCTGCCAAATCTTCCACTGAAAAAGCTTTTCTTGCCCACTCTTCCCTTGATAAAGCCTTTCCTATTCACTCTTCCCTTGATAAAGCTTTCCCTGTCCACTCTTCCCTTGATAAAGCTTTCCTGTCCACTCTTCCCTTGAAAAAGCTTTCCCTGCCAAATCTTCCACTGAAAAAGCTTTTTTTGCCCACTCTTCCCTTGATAAAGCTTTCCATGTCCAATCTTACTTTGATAAAGCTTTTCTTGTCCACTCTTCCTTTGATAAAGATTTTCCTGTCCACCCTTCCCTTGATAAAGCCTTTCCGGTCCACTCTTCCCTTGATAAAGCTTTTCTTGTCCACTCTCCCTTCTTGTCCACTCTTCCCTTGATAAAGCTTTTCTTGTCCACTCTTCCCTTGATTAAATGGATCCACAATAACTTCAGACCATAAAAAGTGCATTGACATTTCTGACACAAGAAGATTAAGTAGGTAATCGGACCATACTTTTTCCATTTTACCACAATAACAATATAATGTTACAGGCATCCGTAATCCTGCTAAGCAAAAAACAAACATGATACAGAACATGACCTTGACCTCATTTGAAAAAATTCAACACCTGACCCTGACATGACCCATTTTATGACCTTGAACACTTCTTGGTTTGCTGCCATAATTTAACAACACTCTGTCCCAACAAAGATGATCAATGCCGCCCTCCTCCTTTCTATAGGCTTGTGACTGGCACATCACATTTAGGGCAGTGATGGAATTTTACCAATTCTACCACTTCACCTTGACAACCTTCAAACCATGGCATGCCAATGGTCATATCTTCACCTTGACCTTGGTAATCGACCTTGACCCTGGGTACCTTTCAGTTCTGACGTCAACACATGAAGTTTGAATGAAAATTTCTAAAGCCAGGTAATCACTAGTCAGCTACAAAAACTGTGAGATTATAGAACAGTATTCTAAAAATTGCACTGAAACAAGTGAAAGTAAGTATTCCTAGTTTATATGTTTGCAGATTAATATACTATATATTAATGCGATGCTATACCTATGGAGTATGTAAACCATAAACTCCTAACATAACACTTTGTGAGGTACTTAAAATGCTAAATTCATATTAAGTGTCCTGACACAAATGTTTAAATATCCTTTTGGAAGTCATATTAAGAACCAATGTGTAACAACATCAATTGTGTCATACAAAGCAATTTTTACACATAACAGGTGAATTAATTTTGGTATCAACATACCCCTTGGAAGTGTTATAGCTTAATCATGTCATAATGGACGGAAATGCTAATGCTCGGAGTTATGTAGCAAGCACATTTTAAACTGTTTTAGAGAGTTTCCAGTATAAGTCACCAATTGTACTTCAGAATATCTTTCATACTGCACCGGCAATGACAGATATCAAGCACTAATGCCACCAGCATTGTGTTACCTCCTTTGCATGGTTTAATGTGGTGACTGTGCTGAGCTCTCCATCCCTGAATGATCTCGAACTCTCCGGAGTCCCGCCGAATTGGAAAAGTCATCGACAGCACGGTGTTACAAGGCTTTATCGAGCTAAGGATTCCTCGGACACGCAGCCTCTTTTCCGCAATCGAACATCCATCTTTGATGCTCCCAACAAGCTTGTCTTCTACGATCGCCGCTGCCTTGTCGAAATAGGCGTCAACCGAAGCATGGAAGCCCAGCTCTGACGGGTCTTTCTCCCCTTCAGTTTTCTCAGAAGGAAGGGTCGATAATGACCTGCATGGGGTAGGGCCAAACAGTTGCGCGTCGGGAACATAGAACAGTCGGTCTACGAGTCTAGTCAGCCCGTTTCGAGAAACAGACGACCTTCCAAAGGCTGGAAGGCGCCTAATATGTTGTAGCATTTCGAAAGAACCACCTTTGCAAGCAAAACTGTTCTGAAAATCACTTTAAAACAACCAGTTTAAAATGAACATCAAACGCAGCTCAGTTGTGTACTTTTTTCCAGGTTACTCTCGTTCACGTAACACAAAACTTTGAAATTTTATAGCGCGTTATTTTGTTGACCCATGCTCAAATGTACATTGTAGAACGCAGATTTAATACTGGTAGTCATATAAAAAATATTATCGCCGTTGGTTTAGTAAGGCTCATTTCAGCTTAGCATGTTTAAGTGTGTTTTTGCTTACCAGACAAAATTTATCCAATTTTGACCTTAAAATTACAACTTTGTTGTCCACATTTCTTCAGGATTTTAAAAATCACCTGCACCTCTAATAATCTGTGATTGTTATCACAATTTTGGTTGATACTACTACCTTATATTCCATTGTAACCCTGTCTTGTTTGACCACAATAAAACGACACTGTCTAGAGATCATTCGTGAAACTGAAAACCTTGCCTGCTTACTGACTGAAAAATTGCGCACAATGAGTCACTAATACAATCATGGCGACCACATGTTCTTGTCCATATGGCCGTTTATAAAGTTCAGCATATCTGCTATTAATTACACGGTTGCAAGGTTTGCAGTTTAGTTATCAACTTGTTTTTGCAGATCAATGTACACGTTAAAGGCTTTGTTATTTTTATTATGAGCTGTGTTTGCTTAATTTGTGGAATAAAGGTTTATTTTTAATCTGTTGCACAGACTTACGCGTAGGTAAACAGTCAGTTTATTTACCTCGTGGTATTCGTGTTACAAGTGACAAATAAGGTATTGATCAGGTTTTTGCACTGTGCAATGTGCTTGTCGTTGGAACCAGACGCTTATAATTATATATTCTGGGCCTTGCTTCTAATGTTAAGAAGACGGGAAATTGGTTAGATTATGATATTTCAGCCTGTACCTTATTTGATGTTCTGTCACATATGATTTGAAAAATGGCAATACAACAGGAAGCATTTTTTTCACCTGCCTTGTGTTAGTACGCATTTTATGAACACCATTAGGGCAAATGTATTTGACCCAGGGTGGCGATTATTCTACATATAAACGGTATATAATCATTGTCTGCGTGCTAACCTTGCTTGGCTTTGCTTAAGTAAGTAAGTAATATTTTTATTGTGGGACAAATTCTGATACTTCACTTCACTTGACTTCATACTTAGATTTGCCATACTTGCTGGCACCATATCTTCTCGACCAACTCATCTATTCCACTTATTTATGGTTCACTTTTTTGTTTGTAGGAGTGAGTTGGATGAAAATCAATCTGTCATTTTGTTCAGAAAGTGGTAGCGTGGAAACTTCTGAGGCAGTGTATAACGGAAATGGAGGACAAAGTGAAATTTACAGATTGCAGCAGAAATAAGGAAGTCACATTGTCTGCCCAAACTTCAGGATGTGGAACACATTTGAGTTTTCCTCAGTGTTCCTTACAGTTGGGAACTTCGACTGTTGCAAAAACAACACTGGGAAACAGAAGTGCACAAACAAAGCCAATCTCAAAAGCTGATAAGTTAAGAAAGAAGAGAAAACAGAAATCTAAAAACATTCATCTGAAAGCAGTTACGACCAAATCACACGCGGAAATAAATACTCGAGACGGGTCTTCACGCCCCCGAAATAGCTTAAAAAACAAAAGACAAGAGACTTGTAACGAGGGTCTGAACTACAAGCACGCCACTGGAACGGTTGTTATCACTGGTCCAAGGAGTCACGATATAGTTAAAAAAGTGTCAGTACAGTCGAAAGTGTCGTTGAAAGCCTGGCCGTCTCGGAGTTGTCAATCAAAGAAAGATGGCAGCGAAGTTTTAGTGAAGCAAAAGAGACCACGCAGCAGTCGGCTGTTGAAGACATCTGTTCCCAGTCACAGGTGTTTCGACTTTGCGAGTGAAAGTACCATTCAAGCCTGTTGTTTGTCGTCCGCGCAGGCTAACCATAGACGAGTCAAACGACGGATTGTTGGTCAGAAAGAAATTCAAGAAAAGTCACCAGAATCTGTCGTGGCTCCATCCACTACGAATGAGGTTTGTAGGTGAATTCTTATCGTATTGTAACCAGGGTTTAAAGTGGGTGGGAACGGCATTACCACTGCTCTCGAAATTCTTTGTTTGCATTCCCACCACGCACCAATATTGCGGTGTGCAGTGGTGTAGTGGGTATGTTCGTCGCTTTGCAGCCGAAGGGTTGCAGGTTCGAATCCACCTCAAGCTAGCCACTGCATTATCGAGCATGTAGTAATCAGCTGTAAATTGATAAGTTAGTGTTCAACAATGTGCATATTAAATACAAGATGGTTGTTGGGCATATTTTATTAATAGAACAGAAAAAGGGAATTTCCTTTGCCTTGTTCACATTTTTGATTCGACTTGTAACGTCAATAAATATCAAGACCAGAGTAGAGAATTTTCACTGAAATTCTGGCTTTCCATCTCGAAGCAGATTTAGGGTTCTTAGTAAAAATTAATTTTTGCACATTTAGATACGTCTAAACAAGCATTTTATATGTCATTTCTATTTAATATATATTTTAAAACTTGTTTTTGCATTAATGTGGCCAATTGTGACCGGTTTGAGGTTTCCCATCGTTTTTGGTCATTTTCTACCTGATGACATTTTGCGATTTGTAAGCAATCGATTTCGTGGTGACGGGTAGCATATAAGTGTATTCAGACACTCTACTTGGTGTTGGGCTTGTTTAAGCTCGGTTCATCACAGTTCCACAATTATATACTTGTATGCTATTTGCATTTTTTATCTCGCTATACGATAGAGGTAGTATCGAGCTTCACATTCCTGGGATCTATGTTAGAGAAGGAGGGAAGATGTGATATGGAAATAAGGCGGAGGGTATCAATGGGAAAAACGGCAATGAACGGTCTGGGAAATATTTGGAAAGATAAATATGTGAGCAGGGAAACAAAGAAAAGACTGGTAAGAGCACTGATCTTCCCGGTCGTCCTATATGGATGCGAAACATGGACAAAGACACTGGATATGGAAAAGAAAATCAACGCGTGCGAGATGTGGATTTGGAGAAAAATGTTAAGGATTTCATGGACGGAGAAGAGAACTAACGAATCGGTGCGTGAGGAGCTCGGAATAGAGAGAGATGAGACACTACAGCAAACAGCGACTTGGAGGAAATTGAGCTACTTCGGCCATGTGATGAGATCTAACGGTTTGGAGAAGGAGCTGATGACGGCATGCGGTGAGGGAAGGAGGAGACGCGGAAGACCAAGGAAGAGATGGTTGGATGAGGTACAGGAAAAGTCTGGCATGAACTTGGAGGAGCTGAGAGAGGCAACAAGAGAGAGGGGACACTGGAGAGGATACATCAAGAATATCGCCAGAGCTCCAAGAGCTGACGGCACCAGGTGACCAGGTGTGATCTCGCTATTATTTGATGCAAGCGTGATTTGAATGCTAAAATGTATTCTGTGTATCTTGCAGCTACCTGGATTTTATTACGACCCAGATAAGAGGCGATATTTCAAGATTGTGCCCAGTTCAAATAACTGCATGTCAAATGTCGTGACTCAGGAACGAATAGCGTTCGAGAGAAATGAGAAACTGCGGCAGGAGGAGCTGGCAAGCCTGGCCGCAACCGGTCAACTAAACGATCCCAATCATCAGACAACTGCGATAAAAACCGAAAATATTTTTGCGCTAATCGATCGTAGAATGCGAGGAATTAAATTTCCGACGCAGGAAGTCGGCACCTATCAGCTGCGGCGAATCTGCATTGAAAAGCTGCGGCCGCGGGCAGGGAAAGGCAGTGAATATCTCAATTCGCCCGATTCGCCTCGTGCGATCATACAGAAGATGAAAATCTACTCAAAGGAAAACCAGCTTCTCATCTTCTGTTCAACGGACGCAAGAACTTCGACGATGGAGCTGAGGAAGATCGGCAATTTCAGAATTCTTCGAAACGACGACTCCTCTGGCCGCGAGGTCGGTCGGTCTTTTGCCGTAGATCTTGAGGATGACCATCTGATATTCAGTTCGACCCAGTGGCGACGTGTGGCCGACATGTGCTTCGCAACGGCTGGCGAAGACTCCCTGGTCGTTCCCTACTGCGTTAACGACGACCCCATAAACACCTCGGGCATCCATGTTTTTCGTTGCACCGCAAGCTCGCCCCGTTCTAAATACGATCTGCGGTTTGTGAATCAGGTAAAGCAGTACATGATGTGCTGTGCGTCAACGAGTGACAAGTTTGCGGTCGGAACGGAGTGCTGTGCACTCCTGGGCAACTACGCGAAGTTGTACCCGGTAGCGCAACTGTGCACTTTCAGCTCGGCCATACATGCGCTCACTTTTGCAAATACGGTGAGCTCTTTGGTTTATCAATTTTTACATTTCTCTTTTTTTTTATTTCTCCATTTCTATAGCACCCCTTCAAGTTTGTACTCAGAGGCGCTCCTGACTACAGTGCTGACACTCCATCGGAGTTTCACGCCAATGAGCCCGAGCAATTGCGAATGAAGGACTTACTCAAGGTCCCTACACGGTGGTTTGAGGTGGATTCGAACCTGCAACCCTCTGGTTGTAAGGCAGCGAACGCACCCACTACACCACCGTGCCACATGCTATATGCTATTCTTTTGATACAAGATTTGCTGTATTTTACAACATCTATCTTCCTGCATGTCTGAACTATCAGTTGCCTTCGGACTTTGGAGTCAACTATGCATGCATGTATCAGTGTAATATGTTTAGCAACTTTTTGAGCAACTATCGAAAGCAAAGGAAGTATGGCATCGGTTAAATGATATAAATTGTCTTTAATGTCATGTTTTGTTGCCGTTGTTTATTTGGGATATATACAAACTATGATAGAATTATACATTTTACAATTCATGAAAGATTTATACTGACCTGAAAATTGTCGTCAAAGGTTTTGTTGTAGTTGTCAAAGGTTTCTACTTTTTTTAAAGTCGTCAAAGGTTGTAATCATCAAAGGCTTTGTACTTTTGTTGCAATCATGAAAGGTTTTCTACTTTTTGTTGTAGTCGTCAAAGGTTTTGTTCTGCGCTGCCAAAAGTGGACGAATTCTGACGTATGACGAGCGTTCGGGACGGAAGCCAGTTGCGTATCTGACGGAGCGGGAAGGCTTCTCCTTTGACCTTCACATGACAAAGGATGATAGATACCTATTGTCAGCCATATCAAATGGAAAGGTACATGCTGTTTTCCCTATTTAACAGAATTTCTGAACCTCTTCTATGAGGTGTTGGCCAGTTACTTGCAACTGCAGTGTTGACTTGCTAGATAAGGAGACTCTCTGATGGGGATATGGTGAACGGTAACGTGTTTGTTTGCCTGTGCACTTGTTATAGCGTCCCTTCAAGATTGCTACTCAGAAGCGCTCCCGACTACAGCGCAGACACTGTATCGGAGTTTCACACCGATACGCTGAGCAATTGCAAGGTCCTAGGAAGCGGCTTGAGGTGGATTTGGACCTGCAACTCTCTGGCTGCAAGGAAACGAACTTATCCACTTCACCACCATGCCCCACATGTGTTGGCATGAATATCAGCAGGACATGGGTTCAATACCAGCTCGCTCCGAACGGTTGACTCAGCCTTCAACTCCGTAGTAGAATGTGTAGGCTGTAGTGGTATAGGAACGGGTTAACCCTCTCACCCCTATAGCCCCACAGCAAGCGGAACGCCCACCCGATGGCCCTGAGCAAAAAGTATATAATATATATATAATATATAATAATATATAATATAATATATATATAATAATATATAATATATATATAATATATATATAATAATATATATAATATATAATAATATAATATAATAATATATATAATATATATATATATAATAATAATAATATATAATAATATATAATAATAATAATATGTAATAATAATAATATATAATAGTAATAATAATATAATAATATAATATAATTATATATATAATATATATATAATATATATATAATATAATAATATATATAATATATATATAATAATATATATATAATAATATATAATATATATATAATATATATAATAATATATAATATATATATATAATATTTATATTTATATATAATATATATAATAATATATATATAATATATAATATAATATATAATAATATATAATAATAATATATAATAATAAATTATATATAATAATAATAATATATAATAATAATAATATATAATAGTAAGTAAACCAATAAGCCACGGTTTATATGTTGAAGCCTCTATAGCGGCCTTACGGGTATTTGTCAAAGACCACCAAGCCGCTATAGCGGCCATACGGGGCAAGAGGGTTAAAGACAATGGACCCACAGCTCCTATTATTCCAACACAATAGGACTGCGTGAAGACAGAACAATGGTTGGCCGGGGTGGCAAACCATAGGCTAGGGTTAGGGCAATAGGGGGTGGGACTGGGTCTGTTGTGTTTGAACCTGGCCTTATACCACTGCTATCTCTACTGTAGGTTTTCGTACAGTTGAGTTCCGCCTCTGATCAATTTGTTATAATCTTTTGCTACTCTAGGCTATCTTGTAATCTTGTACTTGTCAGCTTGAATTAATGAATGAATATTTTTATTGTTTTCATTTTTGTTTTCTCTGCAACCGAGGCCTCTTGTGAGTGTATTATGTGCCAATGCCTTGAACTGTTTGAAAGTTGAAGATAAAACATTAGGCTGGTTTACAAAGTAGTAAAGTAAGGTAGAAGGGTTATTATAGTAAAATGCAAATAACACAAAACTCGTGGCAGCATCAGTGAAAAAAATTGTTTAGTCCTCTGGCCATTGTAGCATGTTGGAAGTCTTTACCAACCTAGACAATATGGATGATGTTTGCTTACTAGAGCAAAACAAATTTTTTTCATAGCATTCCTGCAAAGAATCTACTCAGAAGCGCTTCCAACCAAACCATGGCATTGCAGATAAGATTTCCGGAACTTGTAAAATGTGGTGGCGTAGAAGTTATGGGGGCAGAGAGATGAAGACTTTTGATGGAGTTCAACAAAACTAAGGTCCTCACCATCATGGCTTCATACTCTGGCCATTTACTTTCAACGGATGCTAACAAAAATAGAAGGGGATTGTTGATGCAAATGTTGACAACCACTACCAAGCAGAATTCATTGGCAAGTAGGAGATCAGGAACCACCGGGTCTTTTTTCTTTCTCAGGGGAGAACTTATTGTTTGTATGTGCTCTTGTTATAGCACCCCTTCAAGGTTTCTACTCAGAAGTTCTCTCGACAACAGCACGGACACTGAATCGCATACAAACACCCAGTTGCATTAATAATGATTGTATTTTTTTGGGCCAAAATTTGATTTTTTTTAGCAGTGCCTGATTATAATTAGAAATTTGTTAGTTGTGATTTGAGGCTACCAGGTTTCTTATGTATTATGTTTGTTTCTGTAGCAAATTGAGAAATGGGATTTACGCCAGGGCCGCGTTGTGGTCAACTATCCTGGCCACGTCACCGAATGCGCCAGGACACCTCTGGTTGTTGACCAACGCGAAGAATTCATTAGTGCAGGTAATTTTCTGTAAAGCCCACATGCATGCACATATTATGCATGCATATATGTATATATATATATATATTATATATATACCGGTAATTATACATACAGTAACATAGTTATACATACAGGCACACAAGTTATGCCATTTGAACGATGGACATTGATATTCTAATTTTTCCTGCAAATATGGGAGGTGTGAGATTCATAGCCGCAATGGTCGAACATTTGTTTGTATGATGAACCATTTTTGCCTGGTTGTAATCGCCACACACTAAGAAGGTCCCAGTAGGCGACTTTCTTGTGCTGTACTGTATTGCTGTGTAAGGGTTTGTTATGTAAAAGCATTGTTGATGACAGGATTGTTGTTTGATTCTACTTATGAGATGTTGACATTGTTCTGGTGAGAAATGAACGCACGAAATGTTGATACAGATGTGGTTGAGGACATATTTGGATAGGGAAGGTACTGATGAATTATCCTGCTCTGTCGTATACCACTTGGCTTTCATTAGGTTATTTATGTTTAAGTATTTATGTATTTATATATGTATGTGCACTTTTAACAGCACCCCTCGAACATTTCTACTCAGAGGCATTCCTGGCTACAGCACAGACACTGAATCGGAGTTTCACGCTGAAGCTCTTGAACAATTGCGCGTGAGGGACTCGCTCAAGGTCTTTACGCAGCTGCTTGAGGTGGATTTGAACCTGTAACCTTCCTGCACCAAACATACCCCTACACCACCGTGCCCCACTAAGTGGCAAATGTATGATGCTTTGTTTCAGTTGGAAGTGATTCCTACACAAGAATCTGGGACCTGAAGACAGGCGAGCTGTTGAAAGTTCTTCCTCCACCTCTGCCCGCAACAAAGCAGAATAAGCCTTCAGTCTGTTTTGTTGATTTGTACGGACATAGCAGAAACAACTATCCTGGAGTACTGCTTGGAATGTCAAACGAACTGCACTTCTACTCTTTTTGATGATTATGATGATGATGATGATGATGATGATGATGATGATGATGATGATGATGATGATGATGATGATGATGATGATGCGGCTTTCATCTTAGATTGCATTTGATCTGAATTTCTTAGAGAATTAAATTGCTAGATGACAGGGTTATTGCAATTTTACTCGTTTGTACATTTTTAAGTATTATCTATCAAGATTGCAATGGACTATAATATATTTGTTTGTATGTGCACTTGCTATAGCGTCCCTTCAAGCTCACTACTCAGAGGCACTCCCGACTGCAGCGCGGACACTGCACAGGAGTTTCATGCCAAAGTGCTAGGCAATTGTGAGTAAAATACTTGCCCAAGGTCCCTAAAATACTTGCCCAAGGTCCCTAAGCGGTGACTTGAGGTGGATTTGAACCTGCATTCCTTCGGCTGCAAGGCAACGAACATACCCACTACACCACCGTGCCTCACATGTCTTGAATGATTTACATAATTCCGTTCATTTAATTTTTCTTTCGTCTTTTCTCTGTTACTGTAACAGTCTTCATCATCCTAAAATGCATTCATAGCAACAAAACGAATGTATCACCTTAGCTATGTAGCCTTCCATGGTTTTGCAAGAGGTGTGATTTGAATCTGTGATTTGATTGTCTCTGATGAGTCTGTTCGTGAATTGGTTATTCATAACTGAGATTAGTTTTAAAGTTGGCAGGCAGTTTTATTACGCAAGATCTTACTCTCTGATCTTCCAATTAATTATTTATTAAATGAATTCGTATAGCGCCCATTACTACTTGCAGGCACTCCCAACCTCAGCACAGTCAATTTGGGGACTACTCTGGGGTGCTCCTAACTCCAGCACGGCCAAATGAAACTGCTTTATGACAGATGAATGCCTAAGAAGTATTTCTAGAAAGGGAGCAGAGCATCAATGAGAGGTCATACCAAGTTAGGGTTGTCAGTCATTATCCTCATATTTTTGAGTTTGCTGTATGCTAGAAGTTGTCTTTTAGTAATATCAATCTGGCAAGTAATCAAGCTCCCAGACCTCTGGTTCACGGTCAACCATGCTAAGCACAGGATTATCGTACCTCTCTGTGGTTAATTAACTCATTAAGTAAGTAAGTAAGAATATTCTTTAATAGACCACCGGCAAACGCACAATAGTTTACAGAGGAAATAAATAATAAAAAAATTTCACCGGTATGCAAAGTTATACAACATTCGCATAATAAAATTTCTTTTGGCAAATGAATCAACTCTAAGAAGGGTTAGATTATGTGGCCTTGGTCGAGTATTGCATTAGAAAATAATATATTATCTGTGCTGGTTCTCACTTTGAAAAGTATTTCACTTTTTTCTCTTCCGTTAGGTGTGTATACCGATGAGGTTTTACGAGGTGTCTCCATTTCTTTCTGTTTCTTATTGTATCCAACGCCGTTCTCATGTCTTTTTCTGCAAGATTGAGTTTAACATTTCCTATCTAACTTCTTGATTTTCTTCCTCAGCCCTGTGTTCTCTCCATTTGACAGTGCAATGCTCTTGCTGGTAATATTTCGTCATCCATTCTTACCACGTCACCAAACCAAGTCAATCTTTAGCGTTCATCAGAGCCTCTCCAAAACTGATGACTGGTAGTACCGCTTCTCTAGTTCGGAACAAGAAACAACTTATCTGTGAGTTGCAGAGTTTTAGGTTGTTTTTTACTCGTATGGTAGATTCAACTTAGCACATTGACCGCGAGGTACGAGTTAACTCGTACTCCAGTTGGTTGTCTGGGACGCGAGGTACGAGTTAACTCGTACTCCAGATATACAGGGACTTCAGGCGTCGTGCTGGCAATCAATGGCACCTGAGCCGCACCTCTGGTAATGGGAGATCAGATTCTCAGCCTGGCGTGGCTTGTCGATGCTTTTCAACAGGGTTGACGCGTGTCATAAAGCGTAGGGGTTTCCTCCGGTCTAATTTACGATCTCGAGAGCACGGTACCTCGTTCAGACCTCGAGTTTTATTATAGGGCGGGCGGAGACGTCTGTTGTAATTGTAGGTGCGGTCATTAGTTTATTAGTGATGCCATTTTATTGCAGTCCTAACTGCGACCATACAACTCATGCAGTAGGCCTACATTATTTTTCTGAACTAAGCATTTTAGTAACCAGGCCTGATGGCGTCGCGAGAAAGATACGCAGTCAACTATCGATGACATTGAACCTCTTATAATAGTAAGGCTATGCCGAGAGTGAGATAATTTAGACCTGCAAGGTCTCCATTGCATATGCATGTTGACTCCGAGTCATATTCCAGGCCGAGCCTTGCTGATGCTGCGATGATATCGCACGACACTTGTATGTACAACTCGTGCTTGGGAAGCTGCTGACACGAATTACACACCAAAGGTGCTTTTGAATATGGTTATAAGGCTGGTCTTAGCAACTCTATCAACATAACCTAACTGCCGAGTTACGTCTGATAGATCGATTTCTTCGATTTATTATTTACGAATGATATAAAGAGCTTGATGGCAGAAGAGTCCAACAAATTCGTGGACCAATTTCTACAAAAGTCCACATTCAGGCCAAAAACTAGGTTCACTAATTATTGGCACTCCACAACAGTACATGAGATGAGAAAATTCCTGGAGTTGTCTTTCCGATGATAAAGAAGCCGACAATATGGATTGCTGGGGAACCGACTATTGTCACTCCCCTTTTCAATCAGACCATGACGCGCGACAGATTTGAACTCACAGGCCTACTGAAATTCTGGCACAAATTCAATGTGGAGATTTGTCTGAAAACGACAGGCTTTTCAAGCTGCGTGACATTTGCAATGCCAAGGTCCTATGCTAATTTCACGATTTCAAGCCGTCTGTAGGGTATACAGCCTACTCTAGAAAGCGGCATTCATAGGCCTACTGATGAGTGCTGTGGCATGGGCGGCTGAAATGCAGAGTATCCTTAGACAGGTTACTGTAGGCCTACAACATATTAGACTAATGATTTGACAGTTTCTTTGCATTTTCTTTTTCCGCTTTACATTTCAAGAGTCACTGTCAATGACAATTGACAATGACCGCTCTGTGCAAGATTTTGGTAGGGCTGCTGCGTAGGGCGACAGATACTCCCTAATAAATGGTCCCTGCGATCGAATTTTATGATCGAGCTGCCCTGTGTCAAATTTACGATCGGACTGCCGGGGTTCAAATTTTCTATGGTGCCGCCGCGTACTGCAAAGAAATGGTCCCGCGGTCAATGTGTTAAAGCGAGAAAATAATGTAAAATGTCGACATACTGGCTTACTTGATGCGTTGCGGTTCGACATCTACAAGTAATACATAATCCGGGTTTGATCATCAACCAATCAGAATTTGTTTTCATCGTGTGCGGGATGACTTACACAGAGCGATCAAAGATGGAAGGCAACAGAGATGAGAGCGAGAAATGTCTACGCAGAGCCGAAGCTTTTCTTAAAGACGGCGAATTGGAGCAGGCGTTAAAATATGTCAACAAAGCCGAACGACTTTTTCCTTCGAAGCGAGCCAAAGGTTTGTATTCTAGTTTCATACATCTGTCTGATTCGGTCAATTGGTTGAGCGCACGGCTGGTAACCCAGTGTTCGAGTTCAAGCCCTTATTATATTAACAAGACGGTATGTTGTATTGTATTATTGTATTGTTTTATACATGACCAGTTATAAAACGCTTCCCTCAGCACACGCGTTTCAAAAGTGCTCGCAGTTCGATGACTTCGATCGATCCGAGATTTGAGGTGAGATAAAGATGACAAATGACTGCCAGAGAGAAAGGTGGAGTGAACTGAAGGTGGAAGTCCATTTCATAGAGTGCTAGCATAAACTGAAATCCACATGTTTCAGGCTGCTTTCCCACTGTGTACCATACCTTTTGGCCTTTCTCTGACGCAGTGGACTTGGCATAACCATAGTATCGGGGACCGACGTGTCGGTTAGAGTCAGGTTAGGCGTCGTGAGAGTCGGTTAGGGTTCAGGTTAGGTTTCGTGAGGGTCGGTTAGGATCAGATTAGGCGTCGTGAGGCTAGGTTAGGGTTAGGTTTAGGGTACGAGACGTCACTCGGTCCTTGATTCTATAATTCGTGGTGGACTTCGATCAGGTTTCCTAAGCAGATTACAGATTTTTTGCTACAGCATCCACTTGAAGCGATGAATGAAAAAATGTTCTCTGAAGATCTTGAAGAACTCATTTACCCAGTTTTCTCGTTTGATGTATTTGTTAATGTATTGTTTAAAGCAGTGGTCTCAAACTCACGTCATTATGTGGGCCGCATTTGGAAAATTACAATGGCTCGCGGGCCGCAACATAAAATATATCATCCAAGTGAGACTATGTGTGGAATCATATCATTTCAGCATAGTTCTATAATAATGATAATTAATATGATCCTGTTCAAATTTGCATAATATTATATTTTCAATGTACTTAAAGCGATGATTAACCCATTTCGAATAGCAGTTTCTCATGTGATGTTGTCATTTTAAACAAATCGTAAAACAGTACTTGTACACCCGTTTGGTAACGGGGACGCTAAAACAGTACATTGTTAAACTGATACTTCTGGGATGGCCTTGTTTAAGATTGGATGATTTTTATTTTAGATCTATTGTCATTCATCAATTCTTCAAAAGAGAGTGCTGCTTCAGAAGCAGAAGGTGAGCCCGATGCCTCAGCGGCAGCAGCATCCTCTGGTGCTTCGGGCGCTACGAGGGGATCCCCTGGCGCCGAGGGTACGGAGGGAAACAGAACACGGCACAAGTACACATCAGCCGAGTCAGCATCAAGCAACGCACCTCCCAAGTACACAAAGGATCAACTCGTTGCCGTTCAAACGTAGGGAGCAAGAAACTTTCCAGTTTTCGAATTGGTTGGAAGGCTTTGAAAATAATATTGGTGCTGATTGTATTTCGTTTTATCTATAAATTTATGAAGTGCCTCTCACAGCCAGAAATTTTTCATGGGGGAGTTTTGGTTTTCTTTTTGCCTGGCCGGATACCCTTTCTGAAACCAACCCAACAGTATTACAGTAAATAAAAAGGGAATAAAGTAAGAAAAACAATTGTTACTACAAGCAATTGCTTTGTGTTTTCTTATTTAAGTGGATAGATAACCCTTTAAAAAACTTTTTCTTTAGGCCAATGGGGGGTTTTAACCCACAAAACCCACCCCTGGGTTACGCCACTGCACAATGCACTCCAAACAGAGGTGCTCCAAGTGCAATGTACCGGGAGGATATTATATTCACTGTTTTGAGACAGTGAAAAGATGATTCGAGTACCAGTTAATGTGAAAGAAGTGGCAAGACTTGAGTTGAATCTTAGTGAATCTTCATTTAGTGCTCAGCGTATTCTGTGTCATTTGTGGGATACTTTTTAAAACTACTGGTACTACTTAATCTTGAATCGTTTGCAGTTCTTCAAGATGCTTTTCGTGGTAGGACTGCAAAGAGAGCTGAGCGTTTGAAGAGCTCGTTCGTTGAATTTGCACTTTGATTCATCTATGTCTAAAGCCGTTTTAGCATTGATTGAGTGATTGATTGATCGATATTGATTGACTGGCTTGGTTGATTAATTGATTGATTTGGTTTGATTGATTTATCAATATTGATTTGGTTGATTAATTTTGAATGATATTGATTGATTAGTTGATTGATTGATATTGATTTGGTTTGATTGATTTTGAATGATATTGATTGATTTTGAATGATATTGATTGATTTTGAATGATATTGATTGATTCATTGAATATTTACTGTGACAATGGTTCTTCTACTGACCAAGTACTGCATTATCTTTTCTGTATCTGTTCTTATCAACAACTATCTTATGTGAGTGCAGAGCAATTGATTTTCATTTGCTACATTGTTTGATCCACTGATAAGCTATCGGGGCGTGGTCAATCAATCTCTCCACATAATCTTACTCCTTGTCTGCCCTACATTATTTCTTTGCACCGAATCATTATAAATGCATCTTAGTTATTTAAGTTATTAAAATAACCTAACAGGCAAATCATTTTTAACAAAGATTGTTTATCTTATTTATATATCATGTAATGTAAACCAAAATGCAGTACAAAAAGTTGGTCATCATTAAAAACATACTTATAATTGGATTTTAGGATTATGTACACGTGTTATTTTAAATCATATGACTTTTGACTGGCTCTGTAGATGATGTACGATTATTATACCACATCTTTACACCAAAATTCATTCATTCAGAGCATTTATATAGCGTCCCTTCAAGAAACTACTCAGAGGCGCTCCCAGCCCAACCACGAACAAAGGAAAAAGACTTGAGAAACTTGTAGAACCCAGCCGGATGGACCACAAGTACTTAGAGAGCGAAGCGTAACCGGGAGGTCGTTCCAGACAGTAGACCCCACGACCGAGAAAGCACGGCGCTGCTTAATAGCTAGGCGAGCCCACGGGACCAGAAGCTCACCCCTAGCCGAAGAGCGAAGTACACGACGAGCTGCAACGTCAGAGACTAGACAGCAAAGATCACGCAAATGATTGTAAATGTCGATTGGTCAGTTAAAGAATATTCTTATCTTGTATTTTGTTGCTGTGGGGTTGTTTTGTGCATTCTTGTTGAATGGTGGTTCACAGTTTTTTTTGCTTTCTTTCTGATGCAGCATTCTGAAATGTAAAGACTACTACGAAGTTCTTGGTCTCACAAAAACGTGTGTAGATGACGACCTTCGGAGAGCGTACAAGAAGCTGGCGTTAAAATTCCACCCTGACAAAAACCATGCTCCTGGTGCGACAGAGGCCTTCAAAGGTAAGATCTAGCGACTTTATGACCCACCCTATAGATAATTTTGACTGACTTACTTCAATCAGTCCAGTCTAAGATGACCGAAAATTTGTGATTTTAATTGTATCAGTAGTACTGGTTTTTGGGAATAGTTATGGTATTGGTTCAAACTATGGTTTGGTTCTGCCAGCTTGCACTTCTAGCTGACAGCGGCCTTTTCGACTGTCGGTCCAGTGATATAGTCTTGTGATTAATGCCTAGGTTAAACTTGCTTGTTTATTCTAAGTTGCTCGGATCCTACCTTTTTAGCTGTGGCTGGGAGCACCTCTGAGTAGATCTTTTGCATATGGCCCATTTGGATTGATCCTTTGGCTTGTGCATCAATCACTTGAGGATTATCGGGTTTGCTGACACTATGTTTTCTTTTCTTTGGTTGATGCTCTGCCAATAAATGACTGCTACTACTGAATGTGTTTTTAATGATAAACTATTGTTAAATATAATTTTATATATATATATATGAAATATGATTATGTGTTTTAATGATAAACTGTTATTAAATATAATCATATATATGAAATATGATTATGTGTTTTTAATGATAAACTATTATTAAATATAATCATATATATGAAATATGATTATGTGTTTTAATGATAAACTGTTATTAAATATAATTTTATATATATATGATTATGGGTGACTTCAACGCGAAAGTTGGTGAGGACAGAAGTGGATGGGAAGAAGTAGTGGGTAAGTACGGACTGGGTGTACGAAACGAGGCAGGGGAGAGAATGCTGGAGTTCTGCGATTCCAATGAACTACGAATAATGAACACATGGTTCGAACAACCGAAAAGAAGACTTTATACATGGACGACGCCGGATGGAAAACACAGGAATCAGATCGACTACGTGTTGGTGAACAAAAGATGGAAGAGCACGATAAAAGATGTAAGAACAAGACCGGGGGCGGATTGCGGAACAGACCACGAGATAATAGTGGCTACATTACAGCTAAAGTTGAAGAAGTTGAAGAGAGGCAAAAGACTGACCAGTTTCGATTGCAAAGGCATAACACCAGAATACAGGGTGGAGATAATGAATAGGTTTGAGATCTTAGAGAGAGACGATACAACGGAAGAGGAGGATGCAAACAAGCTATGGACAAAGATGAAAACTGCGATTCAGGAGGCGGCGGAGAAACATGTACCAAAGAAAACGTCAAGGAAAATTACACCATGGCTATCCAAAGAGGCCATTGAGGTGGCAATGGAAAGGAGAGTAGCAAAAAAGGAAGGGAATAGGGATAGGGTAAAAACATTGAATAAGGCCTTCCAAAGGAAGGCAAGGGAGGATAAGGAAAACCATCTCAAGGAAATGTGCAAGGAGATGGAGGAAGAAGGGAAGAAAGGAAGAACTAAAGAACTGTTCGCAAAGATAAAGGAAATAACAAAGACAGCAGGCCCTAGAATGGGATCACTCAAGACAAAGGATGGGAAGATAATAGGAGACGAGGAGGAGATGAAGGCAAGGTGGAGAGAGTATACGGAAGAGCTGTACAAGGAGGACGAACGTGTCGTGAAGGAAAACATCAAAATAGAGGAAGTTGAAAACGAACCAGAGATATTGGAGGCAGAGGTGGAGTGGGCGATAAAACAGTTAAAGGACAACAAAGCGCCAGGACACGATGGAATACCTATAGAACTGGTAAAAGCGGGAGATGAAGCAGTGGTGAGGACTATTACAAAGCTATGCAATCAAATCTGGAGAACTGGGGAGTGGCCGGAGGATTGGAAAAGGTCAGTGTTCATACCAATATTCAAGAAAGGAGACGCGAGAGAGTGTGGAAATTATCGAACGATAGCGATGATATCGCACACGAGCAAAATACTACTCAAAATAATCCACAAAAGAATGGAGAAGACAATTGAAAGAGAATTACCAGCCAACCAAGCGGGATTCAGGATGGCGCGTGGAACGCTTGATCACATCGCCAATATAAGGTGGATTATGGAGAGACAGAGGGAGTACGGGCAAGAGGTGCATATGTGTTTTATAGACTACAGCAAGGCGTTTGATTGCATAGACCATACACTACTGTGGAGGACACTAATCGAGATGGGAATTCCGAAGCATCTGGTTAAACTACTGAAAGGCCTTTACGTGGATCAAGAGGCGGTTATAAGAACTGAATATGGAGACACAGAGAAATTTAAAATAATGAAAGGAGTGAGGCAGGGGTGCATTTTGTCCCCTTTCCTGTTCAATCTGTATGCCGAGAGAATTATGAGGAGGGCTGGATTGGAGGAGGCAACAGAGGGGTAAGGATAGCGGGGAAAATACTGAATAATTTGAGGTACGCTGATGATACGACATTATTGGCGGGTAAGAAGGACGACCTGGCCGAGTTAATAAGAAGAGTCAGGATGGAAAGCGAAAAGGCGGGACTATACTTCAATGTAAAGAAAACAAAAGTTATGACAACTGCAACATGGGAAAACTTTGAGGTGGATGGAGAAACGATAGAGGTAGTATCGAGCTTCACATTCCTGGGATCTATGTTAGAGAAGGAGGGAAGATGTGATATGGAAATAAGGCGGAGGGTATCAATGGGAAAAACGGCAATGAACGGTCTGGGAAATATTTGGAAAGATAAATATGTGAGCAGGGAAACAAAGAAAAGACTGGTAAGAGCACTGATCTTCCCGGTCGTCCTATATGGATGCGAAACATGGACAAAGACACTGGATATGGAAAAGAAAATCAACGCGTGCGAGATGTGGATTTGGAGAAAAATGTTAAGGATTTCATGGACGGAGAAGAGAACTAACGAATCGGTGCGTGAGGAGCTCGGAATAGAGAGAGATGAGACACTACAGCAAACAGCGACTTGGAGGAAATTGAGCTACTTCGGCCATGTGATGAGATCTAACGGTTTGGAGAAGGAGCTGATGACGGCATGCGGTGAGGGAAGGAGGAGACGCGGAAGACCAAGGAAGAGATGGTTGGATGAGGTACAGGAAAAGTCTGGCATGAACTTGGAGGAGCTGAGAGAGGCAACAAGAGAGAGGGGACACTGGAGAGGATACATCAAGAATATCGCCAGAGCTCCAAGAGCTGACGGCACCAGGTGACCAGGTGGTGATATATATGAAATATGATTATGTGTTTTAATGATAAACTATTATTAAATATAATTTTATATATATATATGAAATATGATTATGTGTTTTAATGATAAACTGTTATTAAATATAATCATATATATGAAATATGATTATGTGTTTTTAATGATAAACTATTATTAAATATAATCATATATATGAAATATGATTATGTGTTTCTAATGATAAACTATTATTAAATATAATCATATATATGAAATATGATTATGTGTTTTAATGATAAACTGTTATTAAATATAATTATATATATGAAATATGAATATGTGTTTTTAATGATAAACTATTATTAAATATAATCATTTATATGAAATATGATTATGTGTTTTTAATGATAAACTGTTATTAAATATAATCATATATATGAAATATGATTATGTGTTTCTAATGATAAACTATTATTATTAGATATAATTATATATATGAAATATGATTATTATATTTCAGCAATAAGCAAAGCCTTCAGTATTCTTAGTGATCCACAGAAGAGGCGGCATTACGACGAAGTTGGCTTGGACGACGATCGGACTTCTTTGCGTAATCGTCGTGGCAACAGTCGCTATGGCAACGACTATAATGACTACGACACAGGTTTCGAAGGTATTTAGCCACTCAAGTTATTTGGCTACTCAAGTTATTTGGCTACTCAAGTTATTTAGCTACTCAAATTATTTGGCTACTTATATGATTAGCTACTCAAGTTATTTGGCTACTCAAATTATTTGGCTACTCAAGTTATTTGGCTACTCATATTATTTAGCTACTCAAATTATTTGGCTACTCAAATTATTTAGCTACTCAGGATATTTAGCTACTCGAAGTTATTTGGCTACTCAAATTATTTGGCTACTCAAGTTGTTTGGCTACTCAAGTTATTTAGCTACTCTAATTATTTGGCTACTCAAGTTATTTGGCTACTCAAGTTATTTGGCTACTCAAGTTATTTAGCCACTCGAGTTATTTAGCTACTCAAGTTGTTTAGCTACTTATATGATTAGCCACTCAAGTTATTTGGTTACTCAAGTTATTTAGCTACTCAAGTTATTTAGCTACTCAAGTTATTTAGCTACTAATGTGATTAGCCACTCAACTTATTTAGCTACTCAAGTTTGCACTCTAGCGTTTCAACCCTTGTCCTTGAACTTCGTAAATTCATGAATTTCTAGATGGTCATGTTTTTATTATCTTTGTGAGTTCCTTAAACAGCACATATTTCAAGATATGTTCATCCATTGTGGAGATTTATAGCAGTCCCCTTCAAAGTTCTGCTCAGGGGTGTTTCCTACCCAACCTTGACTGCAAAGGACGGTTTTAAGGCTGCATTAAAATGCATCTGAGCAAACCCTAGGCATTAGGCATGTATAGACAGTGGAAGTCCATTCCAAACCGTGGAGTCAATAACAAAGCACGTTCACATAACTATATGTATACAGCTATCTAATTCTATCATCATCGGTTCCTCATACTAGTAATTTGGCGGCGATGTGCACAAATAAGTGATCTCATTTGTCCTAGAACTGATATTTGTCATGTATCTAAATGTTCATGCTATTTGATGCATGCTCGAGTGAGTACGAATTTCTGTGCATCCCATAAATCCTGTTATGTTGCATTTAATCTTAAAACTGTCATGCATGACTGCTTTGTTATATATGACCATTTGTAAAGCGCTTCTCTCTGCAAAACCCGTTCGGAAGCGCTCCGAGTGCGATCGAACCTGAGGGAAAAGGCAGTTGATTTGAGGTGAGAGAAAGATGATGAAAGACTACCAGAGAGAAAAAATTATGGTGGAGTCCATTCCATGGAGAGGGATCTATGCAGGCAAAGCATCTGGATTGGAGGCAGTCCTGATGGTGGGGGAACAAAAAGGTCAAGCCGATCATAGGATCTAAGACGACACAGCGAAGTGGCAGAGGGGAGGAAGCATGAGATCACAAGGTTACTTTGGACCCAAATGAGACTTAAGAAGCAAAACAAGAACTTTGAATTGTTTATAGGCGTTGGGCAGAGAGAGGGAGCCAGTGAAGTTGTTCAGTCATGAATGTAGAGATGAGAGAATCAAGGAGGACATTCATGAATAAATCAATCTGCCAGCAGCATAGACCACAGACTGTGGTATAGATAGACAACCCTTGGGAAGGCCAATGAGGAGGAGGGAATTACAGTAGTCCATGCATGAACATTTACGACACTTTTGTTTTCAATTTCAGACGATGCGTTTGCCGATGAACTGTTCCGAATGTTCTTTGGCGGCAATTTCCAAAGAGGTATATATTTGAATATATGACTATAATTTGGAAATCATGTTAGTAGCAGCAGGCAATATATATAATTTTATTTTTTAACTGCGGTAACTTCGGAGCTGTGAGTTTTGTGTTGTATAAAAATTACTCCGGTATGAACCCCAGGAAGCAGACTTAGCTCCTGTAGAGCCATTCCAGACCACTGGGCCCACCAGTGGTGTAGACAAGGGGGTTTTGGGTATCCACTTAAATGAGAAAAATAAAACAATTGCTTGTAGTAACAATTGTTTTTCTTACTTTATTCCATTTGTTACTTTATTCCCTTTTTATTTTCTGTATTACTGTTGGGTTGGTGTCAGAAAGGGCATCTGGCCAGGCCATAAACCACTCCCCCCCCCATCATAAATTCCTGGCTACTCCACTGGGCCCATCATGAAAAAAGACTAGTTTGTGATAGTTGGGGCGGTGGCTTTGGATACCTGTGGAGCAACAGAGTTCTCACAGGTGGTCTGGGGCATCACCAAGCTGCCGAACCTGAGCAGCGATTTTATACTCAATGCACTACCGGGTGGAAATCCAGTGTAATCTCCAGCAATATGCTGGAGACATGCCCAAATTTAGGAATCTGTCGAATTAGAGACGCGTTGCAGAGCGTAAGACTCGGTCCTGGCATATTACTCGATTACCTATAACTTGCACCCCAGACTGCATCCATTTGTTCCACCAGTCAGGGATGTTAAAAACTTTATTCCAAGGTTCTCCGGACATTAATAACTGCTATGTTCACACTTTTCCCGATTTATTGTACTTTGATGTGCAACTGGGTGCGGTGTGTCTCCTGGATTTGTCTCTTCCTTGAAATAGACGAAGATTTTTGGATTGCCAGTGTAGAATGACATGCATTAATGTGAATTGCACTTTTTAAAGAACTGCATTAATGGTGGATAACATGTATTTTATCAGTGAACTTTGTCCTGTTGTTTGCTAAACTCAACCTCTGTGAATTTGTCAATGGAAGGACATTGATCTATTCTACGTTATGGTTTACAAGGTCGATACATCTTGCTGTGCTATCTGAAATTTTTTGCTCAGATCTGATCTTGCAGAGACATGCTTATCAGTTTCTAAGTAGAATGTTCTTTTAGCATGAAGGGGACAGGGTGCTATAACTGTCTAGAGAGTAAGTAAGTATTTTATAAATCTGTTCGATGCTCTCTTTCCTTTGTAGCAACACAAAGACCTCGACAGGCCACTAGACGAGCGAATTCACGATCCCACCAGCAGCATACTGCTCAGGAGCAGCAAACAGAGGTAGGTCTGAGAACCTGCACGTCTCTTTGAAGTCGAAGGAGTATGCCATCAGGTATCGTTAGCCCCCCATCATTTTGGGAATGCCAGGCCGGGAGCACCTCCGAGTAGTTTCTCTTGAAGTGACGCTATATATGTATACTATGTCGTGGATGCGGTGGTATTCGGTTCTGCTTTTTTAAGCCACCATCAAACCAATTAGCGCCCTCTGCTGGTCCATTGTTACTAACTCAAACCTAGTTCATGCTCTGCCGCGTTACCCCAAATCTTCCCTTATTAGCTTCAAAAGATAAAACTGGGACTTGGCCTGCTAGGTCGACCAAGAGAACAGGGAATAAAGATATCTTCTGGAAGCATTTGTTGCAGTGCATGCTGCTATACGTATTCCATTTAATTCATTTCAAGAATCTATATATAGCACCCGTTCACTCACTCCCAGTCGAATCACGTTGATACAAATAGATCTTTTGCAGCCTGTTAAATGCTGATGAGCCAAGCATTGGTAGCAGTTTTGTATCTCCAATGGGAGACTGTTCCAGACAGATGGACCTACAACTGAGAAGGCACGATGTTGACAGGTTAAAGTTCCAACACCACGGACCAAAAGATCCCCCGCTAGAGGCAGAGTAAAGCTAGTACACCAGATACTTGACAGCTGAGCTTACGTAGACAGGCCGAAACCATCTTTGAAATTAAACTTGTAAACGGTTTGTGAGCTGAGCCATGCAGACGCAAAGTGCGGATACAATAGACCTTTGTTTTCGGATGATGACTATCTGACAGTGCAATTGTGTCTTTGTTTGCAGAATCCATACACTTTACTGCTGCAGATTTCACCGTTGGTCTTCTTGGTTGGCTTGTCTCTCCTCAGCACCTTTCTCATAGGAGACGCCGCCTACAGTCTGCAGCAGAACTCGTGAGTAAACATACTTGCTTATATACTTATCCTTCACATAAGCATACTTACTTAGATACGTAGTTCTTCACATAAGCATACTTACTTAAATACTTAGTCCTTCACATAAGCATACTTACTTAGATACTTCACATGCAGGTCTGCGCATCGGGCAACACATCTCCTTCACTCATCCTGTCCATCGCCAGCTCTTCAGCTTCCTCCCACGACATCTCCAGACATCTCAAGTTGCCTTTGATCGTGCCCTTCCAGTTCTTTCGTGGTCTTCCTCTCTTCCTTCTACTTCCAACATTCCAGGACATCACCTGTTTGGCTCTTCGATCCTCATCCGTACGAGCAACACCCACTTCAGTCTTCTCTTTCTAATGATGTTTTCCGTATCCTCTTGTCCCGTTTTCTCTCTTATGGTTTTGTTTGTTATTTTGTCCCACCTCGATACATGTAGAATCCTCCTCAGTCACCTATGGTGTGCTGCCTCCTTTCTTTATGTGTTCGACACTGTCATGGGCCATGTCTCAGATCCATACAGCCAGGGCTGGATTAAGATATGTGGGGCCCTGTTCGGGAAATTTTGTGCGGATCTTCGGTTGAAAATTCTGATGACTTTTTTTTAGTTGTTTGGTTGAAAATTTCGTAGAATATACTGATTATTTCCCTAAAAAAGTTGCTGACTTTTTTGTCATTTGGTTAAAATTTGCTAAAAATCTTCAGGAAATTTTTCCCTCCGCATGTGTGGGGGCCCTGTTCGGCCGAACATGTTGAACATGCCTTAATCCGACCCTGCATACAGCTGTGTTCTCACATTGTACAGTAAAATCTTAGTTTTAAAACTAAACATAGTTAACAACAACAATAATAATAATATTTATTTATTCAAGCTGACAAGAGCTGGCCTTGGTGGTAGAACCCTTGACCTGGAATGTCTTGTCTAGATGCCCTCCGCTCCTTTCCTAGAACCTCTCCGACATTCCTCAATCATCTTAAGACAGTTTTATTTGGCTGTTCTGGGGTTTGGGAGCACATCTGAGTAGTCCCTTTGAAGAGGCGCTATATAAGTTCACTCAGTGGAGTGGAGAACTGAATTAATCTTATGGGTCTAGCGAGTGTCAAGCCTGCGCCTTTCTGATCGTTGTGCCTGCATGTAGCCACTCAACCCTTCCCTGCCCAGTTATCATATTAAGGGACGGCTATGTCCCATCCTTGGGACTAGTCTAAACTATTTTTATAAACTACTCGAGACTTTTGCCTCTTTGACCGTATCAGCGTCGGGAGCACTTCTGAATAGTTATCTTGCAGGAGGTGCTATACATATTCGATGGATAGATAGATAGAAAGGTGGATTGATGGATGGACGGATAAATGTATGAATGATAGATAAATAGACAGACAGATTGATTATAGACAGAAATAGATACATGGATAGATATAAAAATTAGACATCAATGGCAAATTGCAGATTTGTTCAAGATTCATACTGTGAGAGACTCTAAACGAGTTTAGATGTGAGTGCAATATATATCCATTCATATTCTAGTTCTTCAATATGCCAGTAGGAGATTGATTGTTAGATAGATAGATAGATTTAAAAATTAGACATCAATGGCAAATTTTATTCAAAATTCATACTGTGGGAGACTTTTAATCGAGCGTAGATGCAAGTGTAATAATTTCCATCGTATTCTAGTTCTCGAATGATTGCCAGTAGCAAATTGTTTGTCATATGAATGTTTATTTGCAGGAAATATGTTGCCGAACGCACAACAGAGAAACTGTCGGTGCGCTTTTTCGTCAAGAGCGACTTCCTCAGCTACTACGCTGATAGCATCCCACAGATTGAACGGCAGGTTGAAGAGGAGTATCTACACAACCTTCAGCAGAACTGCTATCGAGAAAAAGCACACCGTTAGTATTTTTTATATTTATTTTTATTTTTTTTAAAATTTTTCCATATCTATAGCACCTCTTCAAGTTCCTACTCAGAGGCGCTCCCGGCTACAGAGCGGACACTTCATTGGAGTTTCATGCCGTAGCGCCCAAGCAATTGAAGGATTTGCTCAAGGTCCCTACGTGGCGATTGAGGTGGATTCGAACCGCGAATCTTCCGGCTTCAAGGCAACGACGCCAACACTACACCATTGCGCCCCGTAAAGTATAATACAGGCAGTGAAAGTGATAGAAATGCCTTCATACACTGTGAGTCGCTGAACAAGATTCTTGTGTGATAGGTGGCTCTCTGACAATTTGGAACGGACAATTGGAAGTGGCCAAAAATTATTTTCATCAATCCAACTTTTATTTAAACAAATAATTTCGCTGAATTGTCTGCCAGCTCTGAATTGTCCAGACACCAAGAAGCACCTTGTGACTCACAAAAGAAAACTTCAAATCATAAATGCCAGCCTCATACAGACTACAGAAGTGCAAAGGTTGAGGAATACAGTTAGCAGCTGATTGTCTTTACCCAGAAAAAGACTTTGGCTTGTTACATTTTCAGTCAAGAAAATGAATTTTTGACTCGTGAGGAATTCAATATGCATTTTGTGCAGGGTTCTGTGAGAGCAAAAATCGGGTGATATGTGCAATTGCTCTTTACTGTAGCAAAGTAGTCAAGCTCTAGGTAGTTCGATGAGAGATTTCATTGAGCATCTAATTGAGTGGTTCCCAACCTGTGGCGCGCTGGCCAAAAGTGGCCCACCAAGCCTCAAAAAATGACCCTGATCTCTCAAAGAATTAACAAAAATATATGAAGATTTTCGCAATTTGGACAGGATAGAACATATAATTATTTTCTATTACAAATTATTTTATTTTGACACATCTATAAATAACATCAAACGTTCTATTTTGATTCAAATATAACAATTTTATAGTCTTTTAGTTAATTATATTTTAGCTTTGTTGCCCCCTAATGTCCTTCAACTAAGAAAAAGTGTCCCTAAAGTAAAAAAGTGCGACCTGGTGGCTGATTGGTAACGCGCTCGCTCACGGAGCGGGCGATTGCGGTTCGAATCCGGGTAACGACCTTGGGCAAGTTGTTTACGCACACGTGCCTCTGTCACCAGGCAGTATAAATTGGTACCAGCATAAGTTGGGAAGTAAATGGCAAGTCCTGGAAAATCACTGGCCTCGTGTCCAGGACCTTGGGATTCGTGCATTGCCGGCTCAAGGACCAAGAAAAGGAGATGAACACCTCTCCAACGGGCCTTCGGCCCTGGGATGACTTTACTTTTACTTTAAAGTCAAAAAACCATTGAGAACCACTGAACTAATTGATGTGAAAGCAACGAGAAATGAACAGCACTGAAATATTTATGCAGGTGAGAACAACATGTGGCGGGCTCGCATGTACAACAACGAGCAGCTGTTTCAGCAAGCGAAGAGCCTCAAGACTCCCTCATGCGATCGGCTCGTGAAGATCACCGCCGGCAGGTAGCCAAGGATGCGTCTGTCGGTCCTTCCTGGACGTGACGTCGACTTCGACTGACAATGTCAACTGTCGTGGTGACGCAAGCAAGCGTCACTTTCATCTCTGTCACGAATGTGGCTGGTTGCCTGCCACGCTTTGTTTCCAATCTGTGCACCCTGTAAATATCTGAACTCGGTTCAAATCTGATAATGTGGTATCGCCGATCGCTGAAAGCTGCCGTGGAAGAGGTTCTGGAGACCTGCTTTGGCTTTGCCAAATGTTAACCATTTAGCGACTGAGCGTATGGGATCTGCCATACCATTTACTACACTTTGGTCAGCGAATGGTTAAAGGAACTGACCACGAGTGCGAGATGTGTGCAGCGCTGTTCTGTACATTCTTACTGAATGTATTCGGTTATAATTTAGACATTTAAGATTGTTGTATTGTGGCCGGATTTCTGAATTATTGAACCGGGAAGTGTGTAATTTTGTATCCTTGCTGCCGAGAAATTATTTACTGACGTCTTCACGTGAAGTGTGTGAGGTCATTTTTTGGGATGAAATGTAACGATATTCGTTGAGAATTTTTTAATCTTTTGAGTCGAAGTAAGAATAGTTTAGTTCTGTCAGTTTCCAGTCAATATCCAGTAGATGTGGTGCTCAAAATGCCAGCAATTTCGAATCACTGGTAGACCATTTGACCACAAATCAGTCTGCTGTTTTGCATAGCATTTCACAGCTGTGTGGCCTTGTCCTATCTTGGTTAAAGTAACACGGTATGCTGGCCCAGATTGAAAGTTTGAGGGTAAAGAATGTATTGCAGGGATGGTTGCACATATATTTAGAAAAAGGAAACTTTGAGCTCAGAGATGTTGCCAATGACTCTCATCCACTTTCTTTTCAGAGAGCAAAACTGTGTGTACTTGAGATCAGCGGTCAAGATTTTTTAATGGTATGCGAAGTATGAAGTGATTGTTGGAAAGACTGACATGCACCAGTTGAAGATCTTTGTGGTCTGTCATAACGAATTTACATGTAACAACTTCTGATATAATAGTGCAAGGCTCATGCGTTGCAGATGTGTAGTCGGTTACATATTTATTGTATCGTATTTTGTGGATTTTTAATAATAATTCTGTGGATTGCTGCAAAGTTGCATGAAGTTGAGAAAAAACATGGCTGCGTAGCAGAAGTGGTTTGTGTGTTCAAATCTGCACTTTCTGAACTTTTGGGCAAAACAATATAAAATAGAGATTTCTGCTCTGGCTGCATGTGTACCCTGCCAAGCTCAGCTGTCATGTACGCTACTGAAGTCGCTGTGTCATGAATTCTGATAGACTCTTCTAAGGCGAACAAGGATAAAAATTAATAAAACATTAATTCTGCTTTAAAATGCGACTCGATTATGTTGTGATCTCACTACATTGCAATACGTGGTATGAAAATTACCAAATCGTTAGGTTCCTGTGTATTTGTGTAGCACCTGTAGTTAAATCCCACAGAGTTTACTTAATTGTGAATAGGGATTTAGTTGTTTGGAGCAATTAAAGTTGAGAAATTTACCTGCAGGACTACTTTTCAGTCTAGATGCAGTTAACCCTTGATGTCTGATGTTCTGTACGTATGTATGTGCATGTATTTGTATATATATTGTTTATATATTATGTATATATGTGGGCATTTGTGCTGGCATGTATTCAGAACTTTAAAGGTTCTTGATTGGTTGAACTGTACTTATCATTTAAGTCTGGATATCTGGAAGTAATCCAACTGTCGGCTAACTCAATAATTGCGCAGTTGATAGAGAACTCTGTGATGTATAATAAATATATAGTTGAAGTAACTGTTTGATGATTTAGTTATTCTCGAATATATTACTCTGTCCTATAATTCTGTTGCTGTAAATAGCAATCCGTTTCAAGATACCTTAATTGTACAGATTCCTGTCTCGATTAAAATGAAATGCAGTTGGAAAGAGGTAGGGCTTGCTGCTTTGCATCTTCAATGGATGTTGATAACTAGTCAGTTATCATGCCCTTGAGTGTCTTGGTTATGATCGAAAACAGTCGCATACAAAGTTATATAGTTGTCAGATCACGTTGATTGGTGACTTCCTACTGTAAGGACATTGTTGATTGTGCGGCCTCGTAAGATCATGGCAATATTTGCACTCGCTGATAGCATCGAAAAGAAGCATGTACACATAGGCGGAGACCTGGGCCGAGAATTGGGGGGACGGAAAGACGCGAGATTTTCCGAAAAATTTCTGACGACCGGCGAAATCTCGCAAACAAAATTATTTTCGCCACCAAAAAAGTTGATGACCTTTTTTTTAGTCATCCGGCAAAATCTCGACGAAATTTTCTATTTTCGCCGCCAAAAAAGTTGATGACTTTTTTTTAGTCTTGACGCTCAACGATTGGGGGGGACAAATGCATGGGCCGTCCCTCAACACTTCCATTGGGGGGGAACGTCCCCCTAGGTCTCCGCCCATGCATGTGCAGTAATGACAACCTGATTACCAAGGGGCAATACGCGCGCAAAAATCGTATTTTCTACCCTCCTACCTCTTCCTTATGCACTCGTACATTTTTTCCCCCATGCGTACGTACAAATGAGCTTCCTCTACCTTGCCCCTTGCAAAGGCTATTTAACCTAATACGTGTTTCATAGATCACTTTAGCTAAAGAGCTGTCGTAAGGGGTGGTGGTGGTAGAAAAACTTGGTGCGCATGGGGGGCCAACAAAAATGTTGGGGAGGTTGAAAAATACTATTTTTTGTGTACTTCACGTATTGAAGGCCCCTTATGTTGCTTTCTTTAACCTTTACCACTCATGTGTCCACTCCCATCGGACAAATTTGGGCCAATTAATTTTTAATCTGTGCGGTAAGGGTTAATTCTTTTTCTTCAGGCCTACTGTTTAGATTCCACCACACAGTTTTTGCCACTGTTCTAATTCCTATTTTCAAGCTGCTTCGTTTCTACCCTGGCCTGTTTCAGGCGTGCCCCACTGCCCCGTCTCCTAATTAACCTTCCAACCGATAATTTGCCTGTATGCATAGCTACTAAGTTGTCGCCAATTGGGCGCTCTCCAACGACCACTGACCAGCCTGGCACTGCGCATCACTCAGAGCGACCGGATATGACGTAACGGCGTTCCTGATCCGTCTGCGACGTTTTCCGGTCTGTCTGAACTTCCGGTTTTATCCAGGAATTCCGGCTGGCGATCAGACATCCACTCCCTTGTATCGTATCAGCGGTCCATCTGGCTGGGCCCCCGGGTCTCGGTTGATGTAGGGAGGGGACGTGGCTGGCTGGCGGTCGGTTCCCACCTTGTGTAAACAGAGTAGTGCAGGATATCGACTTAATGCAACGGTGCATCAGACGGAGAAGAAGGAAGAAGAGACTGTGTACGTTTACTCAGTGGACATCAGCCTGACAACGGTTGCTGTAAATGGGTCGCTACGCGGGTCACGTGCGTTTAACCCATTCGACCGCCTTGGGCCACAGGAGCATGGCCGGCGGCAAGGGTTAACTGCATCGGGAGCGGTGTTACGCAGTTGTGGGGCGCGGTGGTGTAGTGGTGGCGTCGTCGTTGCCTTGAAGCCGGAAGGTTCGAATTCACCTCAAGTCGCCGCGTAGGGACCTTGGGCAATAGGTCCTATTGCCCAAGTTGCTCAGCGCTTCCTCGTGAAACTGCGATGCAGTGTCCGCTCTGTAGTCGGGAACGCCTCTGAGTAGAGTGCTTGAAGGGGCCCTATAACAAGTGCACATACAAACAAATGTGATACCATGGGCGCCTGCAGACATTTTTACAGTAGAATCAAAACAGTGGAGATTGAGGAAGGTGATGGTGATGGGTAATGATGGTGGAGAAACCGGAAAAGTGCGGGATGTAGAAGGCGAGGTGGCAGTGTAGGATTATGTCTTTGGAACAAACTTCCGCCAGCACTACGGCAAACTTCCGACCCATCATACGAGCCCACCAAAACTCCACCTCTCGCTATCTCTCCACAGGTCTTTCACTCAAAACTGAAAACATTGCTCTTTCACAAATCCTATCCTGATTCTTCCTCTTCTCACATCCCTCGTCATTTCAATTCTAAACATCGCCCACCTTAGCCGTCCATGCCTGTCTGACTATCCGGACTTGACCCGCTGCCTATCGATTTTGTTTTGATTAATAACCTGTGAATAAGTTGGTTCCCGCGAGTTGGCTTTTGTGGGCGCTGTAGAAGTCTCGAGATTACGAATACGATATGTCTCTGTTGGAGGACTTCTGAAATTGATATGAGTTTAGGCCTACATGTATAGTCTAGAAAGACCGATACAGACAGATGATCCAGTAAAGCAGGCTGGAATGATAGAAGTGCTCGCCAAGTTATTTGGGCTGGAAGTGTTGTGGGGGTGGAGTTGTAGGCCTTTAGCTTGAATTAAGGTTAGGGTCCCTAACCTTAATTTAGGGATTTTGAAGCAGGATTTTAACATTTTCGCTCCTGTATATTTTGTCCAGTTGAGTGACTTGAGAATGTGAATAATAATTTTTTAATTATAATAATTCTTTTCTGATGATGTGTGGGCGTTCTGGTGGCAGCTCTGATTAGTGAATTTTGGATAATTAAGTTGCAGACGCTTGGCTTAATTGTGTAGGCCTAAGCCATTCAAGGTGTAGATTATTATGTAAGCGTGCGTGGTAGGCTATGCCTATGATTTAAGTTGGGCACGAAGACTTGTTTAAGGACTTTGAGTCTAATGTGATCGTAATCTCGAGACTTCTACAGCGTCCACAAAAGCCAAGTCGCGGGAACCAGCTTATTCACAGGCGCTTAATCAAAACAAAATCGATAGGCGGCGGGTCAAGTCCGGAGAGTCAGACAGGCAGATAGATGGACGGCTAAGGTGGGTGATGCTTTAGAGTTAAAATGGCGAGGGATGTGAGGATCGAGAAGAGGAAGAATCAGGATAGGATTTGTGAAAGAGCAATGTTTTCAGTTTTGAGTAAAAGACCTGTGGGAGATAATGTAGCCTGTGCAACGATTACAAATCGAGTCAGAGACGATAGTTTTTTTAGCATGGTGAAATCTAGATGACCGGGTGTCTTCGCGTTTTTTTTCATGCTGTTCCACAGTGTTTAATCTAACCCCCTCAACTGTAGGCCTACCTTACCCACTTTCCCCCATCAGAAACTTTCTGAATTTCCACATCGCCATGGTAGCATTTTAAGCTGTCGTCTTAACAAAATATAGCTGTAGGCCTACTTTTTCAGTGCTGATTAGGCATATAGTGGCACAAAACTTCAATAAATAGAAGCTATGTCTATATAGGCCTAGGCCTACTTGAAATAATAACGTCTTTTGAGTTTCCACATTGCAATTGTGAACTAGCATTTTAAGATGCCATTTTTTTAAATTACCCAATTAACCTATTCCTGTGCAAAAAAGAGTGTAGATTTAAATAAATATAATTAGGCCTACAATAGACCTATTAGTTTCTTTATGCAGGCCAATCAAGTTCAGCAGCTCAGTTCTGCTGCTGCTGGGCTATTAATTAGGCTATGATGAATAAAATGCAGACGTGAGTGTTTTGCCGCAGTGGAAACAGCTTATCCGTGTCTCCCAAGACTTGATTATTTTTCCGGGGAAATGTCTGCATCAAACACTGGTTGTTTCACCGTTGTCAGTCATAGTTACGCCACACGGTGCAGTTTATCCGTTGCTCACTTCTCAGGACCGCAGGTCGACTGTGTCGAACGTCGGACTGCCGACTTTGCGCAAACATTAGACAACTTCCTACAGTGGCGTCTGAGCAAACAGTTTATACCGTTGAAAGATCGATGAATGAACGAATGAATGAGAGTGCGAGCGAACGAATGCATGCATTGAACCAGATAAAGTAAGGTGAAGTCCGTTCCAAATGAAGTCCTTTTGCCCGACGACTCCTTCCCTTGAATCTGCCCTGCAATCCGTGGCTTTTTTGGCGTGAAGTTCTTGAGAAAAAATTTAATGTGCAATATGGTTCTAAATGGATTTGTGCAACTGAAGAAGACACACTTCTGTGCTGCAGCTAGAAATAGTTTTAAAAAGGTCATTGTCGTCCGGTTGGAAGTAATATACCATGGAGGATGGGAAGGAAAAGAAGAGGTTGTGCAGTTCTAAAAATTCCTTTAACTAGGCCTATTGATGCTCTGATGCCGTCTCTCATAGCAACCAACAAACTCAGTTTCGGAAGTTCTCGATGGAGATAAAGAGGACAACATCTTACGATGAGCGTCATGAGTCAATGAATGAGTCAATCACTGAGTTATTGAATGAGTTATTGAATGAGTCAATTAATGAATTAATGAATGAGTTATTGAATGAGTCAATTAATGAATTTATGAATGAGTTATTGAATGAGTCAATTAATGAATTTATGAATGAGTTATTGAATGAGTCAATTAGCGAATTTATGAATGAGTTATTGAATGAGTCAATGAATGAATTAATTAATGAATTAATCAATGAATTAATGATTGAGTCAATGAATGAGTCACTGAATGAATTAATGACTGAATCAATAAATGAATGAATTAATCAATGAATTAATCAATGAATTAATCAATGAATTAATGATTGAGTCAATGAATGAATTAATCAATGAATTAATCAATGAATTAATCAATGTATTAATGATTGAGTCAATGAATGAGTCACTGTATGAATTAATCAATGAATTAATGATTGAGTCAATGAATGAGTCACTGTATGAATTAATCAATGAGTCAATAAATGAATGAATTAATTAATGAATTAATGAATGTGTCAATGAATTGGTCAAGAATTTAATGAATGTATATTTTAATGAAAAAATGATTGTCGGAATGTTGCTGACGGGTGGAAAATGAGATCCAACGCTGCAGGTCCACTTTTTGTGAGACTCCGATGTCAAGAAGACACACACAAGAAGGTCCACTTTTTGTGAGACTAGATGTCAAGAAGACACACACACAATCACACACACACACACACGCACACACACGCGCGCGCGCGCACACGCACACGCAATTCACACAAGAGCGACAGGTAGGCTATACCCAGACGGATGAACAAAGAGAGGAGGAGACTCTTAGGAGCCAGTTAGGGTGCAAATGCATCATGGCATACAATAACTTATACAAGAAAGTATCTTTGTAGGCTACGTTGCCTGCTGTTGCCATCAACATTAATTAGCGCCACAATCACCAGCTTCATTATCGTCGATGTCATTGTAAGATGACGATGATGACGATGACGACGGTGATGAGGATGAGATGATGATGATGATGGTGATGATGATGGTGGTGGTGGTGATGATGATGATGATGATGATGATGATGATGATGATGACGACGACGACGTGGTGATGGTGATGATGATGGTGGTGGTGGTGGTGGTGGTGGTGGTGATGATGATGATGATGATGATAACGGTGATTATCCTGGTGATGATGATACTGATGATGATTATTCTGCCGCTGATAATGATGATGATGACGATGGTGATGATGATTATGATAATGACGATGATCATGGTAATGATGATCATGATGTTGATGATGCTGAAGATCATGATGTTGATGATGATGCTGAGAGCAGGAGGCCTAAGCCAAAGTAGTCTTTCTTCTCCAACGTCTTTTCAGCCATTGTTTCCCGAACTACGTCGACATTAGTCTTCTTCACCGCCTCCTCCTCCTCCTGCTTAGTCTTCTTCACTGCCTTTCTCGGTCTTCTTAGTCTTCTTCACAGCCTCCCATCTTCTGTTTAGTCTTCTTCACCGCCTCCTCCTTCTGCTTAGTCTTCTTCACTGCCTCCTCCTCCTGCTTAGTCTTCTTCACTGCCTTTCTCGGTCTTCTTAGTCTTCTTCACTGCCTCATCCTTCTGCTTAGTCTTCTTCACTGCCTCCTCCTCCTCCTGCTTAGTCTTCTTCACTGCCTTTCTCGGTCTTCTTAGTCTTCTTCACAGCCTCCCATCTTCTGTTTAGTCTTCTTCACCGCCTCCTCCTTCTGCTTAGTCTTCTTCACCGCCTCCTTCTTCTTCTTAACGGTAGTCTTCTTCACCGCCTATATACCTCCTTCTTCTTAGTCTTCTTCACCGCCTCCTCCTTCTGCTTAGTCTTCTTCACTGCCTCCCTCTTTCCCTCCGCCCTTCAATGGCTCCAGGTGCCGATGGCGTTGCACTAATTGGCCTCAACACACTCATTCATTCGACGCACCAGCGCATGTGCACCTGGTTGTCATGACTACCGCAAAACGCTATTTATAGTACGCTGCAGTGTACGTGTGTTTAGACAACGATAATAAATATATTGGGTTATTATGGGGTAATTATACTGTAATTGCTATTAGATGGGGCTATAATTATGTGCAATGTGTATTATATATATTATATATATTGCTTACAGAGATTGGGCTATATAGTTATAATTATAGGCGAGTTGAATGAGTTTGCCCGTTGCAATTTATCAATCTTTATGAGCATCAACTGACCACACTACGAACTACAGACAGACGGAAGAGAAAAGAAAGACAATGGGTACGAAAATATGCACGCATGGGACGCAATCTCAGGCAGTGTTTAATCTAGACGTCTCTGCAGGTTGGGGGTGAAGTCCCCTATCCTGGGAATGAGAATTCCGCCTCCCAGAATAACTATTAGGCTACGCTATGTCGGAAGTGTTCTAGACACAGGAAATAATTATATCTATCAGCAGTGGCGGCGCCAGGGGGGCTGGAGGGGGCTAAGCCCCCTGAATGGGCCTCAGCCCCCCCAAAGCAAAATGCGGAAAATGTCTATAACGGCTTATTTCGTAATAAGAAAACTAGACAATGATCAATGGCATCGAAATCTACTTTGAGAATGAAGTTAGCGACTTCATTTCTTGGCCTCAGTCTATGAAAACGGGTGAAAAGTTTGCAAACTTACCTTTTGACCATACAACGGGACAGGGTTGTCGAAATTGTCGAAGAAACAACATGGCTCTTAGACACCTCGTGTCAGATTGAAACCGTTTTATAAGTATTACACGTATAGAAATATCGAAATTGCCTAGTCCTTCAAAAAGTGGTGCCAAGCTGTATTTTCTCTTGGTTTTTCGCATATTTCACAAAATTGATCATCGTCACAAAAGAATGTTTAGGGTTCTCTCCCTCCTGCAATCAACTATATAATCATAGCGTAGATGCTTGCGCCAGTGGCGTCGTCAGAGGGCTAGGGGTTATAATGCGGCTCAGCCCCCCCCCAAAGCAAAAGAACAGAAAATATCCATAACGGCTTATTTCGTAATAAGAAAGCTAGACAATGGTCAATGGCATCAAAATCAACTATATATACAATATTATATAAATATATATTTATATATATATATAAATATATATATATATATATATATATTAAGTTGCATAGGTCATTTAATTCGTTGCATAGCAAATGCTACAAGTTTAGTGAACCAGTTTTGTTGCATTTAGTAGCTGCCTACTGTAAACCGTTTCTTCTTTATGGAATGGAAGCTGTCAGCCCTACCAAAAGTGAGCTGAACTATTTAGAGTACACTTACAGCTATGCAGTATGTGAAATTTTTAAAGTCTCCCATAGTAGTGTTGCATCTCTACTGCACATCATGCATGAATATAATATAACAGACTGCTGGTTATCCAGAAGATTGCGTTTTATCCAGAAATGCCTTTGACACAACAATGTAGTTGTCAGATTTGCATCATGTTTCTCTTACACACCTCAAATTTGTGCGCTCTTGTTACTTTCGGTATAATAATTATTGTATTCTTGTTGTGTATACCACCACTGTCTGGGAATGTAGGCCTACGTTTGATAATTATAATGGTCAACTAAGAAGTAAAACATTTGTGTTCAGATAATTATATATATCTATATATATATATATACATAAAATAATTGTGTGCATATAATTATCTAAGCATGCATATTTGTGTATTAAGGAAACTTAAACTGTTTTCGGTCATTAGTAATATGCAGGCAGATAATTATAATAGTGTCCTGTGAATGCTGTTTTGGACACCTTTATTGTTATTTATTTTTTATTTGTGATTATTTCAATTGAATGTCCAGGGTAACGGGCTCTGTTGTCATAGACCCTGGTCAAATCGGATCCACCCATTATTGTGATTACTTTTTCGTAAAATTTCTGAGTATTAATACTGTGTAGGACACCTTTATTGTGATAACTTGGAAGTCGAGTCCGTGTCCATGGTTGACTTTTTACACGATTATATTGAATTGCACACCATTTTATTGTAAAATTTCTGAATATTAGTGCTGTGTTGGACACCTTAATTTATTTTGATACCTTGGAACTCGAGTCCGTGTCCATGATCGACTTTTTATACGTTAAAACTAAATTGCACACCATTTTATTGTAAAATTTCTGAATATTAATGCTGTGTTGGACACCTTTTATTGTGACAACTTGGATCTCGAGTCTGTGTCCATGGTTGACTCTTTATACGATAATACTGAATTGCACACCATTGTATTGTGGAATTTCTGAATATTAATTCGCTGTTGGCCACCTTTATTGTGATTTATTTTTATTTGTGATTATATTAATTGAATGTCTATGGTAACGGGCTCTGTTGTCATAGACCCTGGTTATATATCGGATCCACCAATTCTTGTGATTACTTTTTTTTTAAATTTCTTAGTATTAATACTGTGTTGGACACCTTTATTGTGATAACTTGGAAGTCGAGCCCGCGTCCATGGTTGACTTTTTATACGATAATACTGAATTGCACACCATTTTATTGTAAACTTTCTGAATATTAATGCTGTGTTGGACTCCATTTATTATGACAACTTGGATCTCGAGTCTGTGTCCAGGGTTGACGTTTATACGATAATACTGAATTGCACACCATTTTATTGTGGAACTTCGGAATATTAATTCGGTGTTGGACACCTCTTATTGTGATAACTTGGAACTCTAGTCAACGTGGTTTTTGAGTGCTTGCATATCAGTATGTCAAAGACAATAGGGACTTTACATTACCTCACTGTCTGCACCACATAGCTACTCGGGCTACTGTGTACACACGCACTGTATATACTGTATCGCCTTTGCTCAGCTCGGTCACTAACTCGGCTCAGATGACTGAAATTTCGGGGTATGGTACAGCTCGGGCTAGGCATAGACTTTACGCGGACGCGTTTGAGGACCTCCCATTCTCTTTTGCTACCTTAGTTTGACACCTTTGTTTATGATAATTCGGAACTTAATTTCTTAGGTTTGCGGCCGGATAAACCAAAAATCAAAAACCTCAACAATTATGGCGGACTTCGTTTAAATAACCCACTCAATCTCCAACTACATCTTGCAATGTGGAGCGCGTTTGTGCCAGTGCACAATTTCTTGTAAAACCCTTGGTCGGTATGTGCTTCGTTCATGCATTCGGCACTCGCTGCTTCGCGCGATTGCAATATGACCGCCCTGGGAAGAAAATGTTCTAGTTGCGTCTCTGGGAGGGAGGAAGGTTTGGGGCTCCAGCCCCCCAAACCTGAAATCCTGGCGCCGCCACTGTCTATCAGTGCAAAAAATAAGAAATCGTAAAATGTCTCGTATGGAGCCTGCATTCACGCAGTTCGAAATCAGAGATAAACAAAAGACATGGCTGGTTTAAACTTTAAATCCACCATAATGCGAAACGATATAGGAACGACATCTAGACCTATATAGTTCCTCAATGTAATAGTCATTGTTATCACAATAGGGTCCATAAATTGCAAACAATACGTTGACTTGCATTTCTGCCTGTTGAATATACAGGGTGGGCCATAAAAAAAGACCCCCCTAGGTTTTTTGCCAATATCTTGACCAAAAGTAAGAATTTCTAAATGAAATTTTACAGGTTTATAGACAATTCATATTTACACATGATGGCCAGATTTTATCAAAATATTTCAAGCAGAACAAAAGTTACACCACTTTTAGTGAAGCTACCCACCGTTTTTTGACGATTCAAAAACGTAACGCAACAAAAAGTAGGTTTTTGCCAATATCTTAGCCAAAAGTAAAAATTTTGAAATGAAATTTTACAGGTTTATTGACAATTCATATTTACATATGATGGCCGGATTTCATAAAAATATTTCAAACAGAACTAAAGTTATATAATTTTCAGTGAGGCCACCCACCGTTTTTTTAACTTTTTTGAATCATCAAAAAACGTAGGGTGGCCTCACTAAAATTGATATAACTTATGTTCTGTTTGAAATATTTCTATGAAATCTGGCCTTCTTATGTAAATATGAATTGTCTATTAACCTGTAAAATTTCGTTTCGAAATTCTTACTTTTGGCCAAGATATTGGCAAAAACCTACTTTTTGTTGCGTTACTTTTTTGAATCGTCAAAAAACGGTGGGTGGCCTCCATAATAGTGGCATAACTTTGGCTCTGCTTGAAATATTTTGATGAAATTTGGCCATCATATGTAAATATGAATTGCCTATAAGACTGTAAAATTTCATTTCAAAATTCTTACTTTTGGTCAAGATATTGGCAATAAACCTAGGGGGGTCTTTTTTTGGCCCACCCTGTAGTTTTTTTGGTCAGCGCCATTTTGAAAGAGTGAATAGGCCTAATTACACGTAAGATAAAGCAGTAAAACAAGTAGCACGCATTATGACGTTGTATACCGCTCACCCTGAAGATGGCGGGCTACATTAAAGTCAGTCACACATTCTGACTGCAGCGGAGGCCGGAAGTAGACGTAATCCACTGTTTGTTGTTTAAAGCCTAATCGATCTTGTTATATCGTAAATTTGTGGAATTAAATGCTGTCAATTGGTGTAAAAGTTCTGAATCGCTTGGAAGATTTTTAGGATGCCTGAAACATATTTTGTTTCTTTGTAGATCTACTTTAATTGAGGTGATCGGTTGACATCAGTGACTTAATAATCGTTAATCGTATAGTCTCCAAATTTAATTTCTAAGGCGTCACTCGAAAGCTATGCGCAGGGCACCAGCCATGGGCGGAGTTTGGCTTTCGTTCTTGGAGGGGGCCGGGAAATTTTTGTACAGAACTAAAAAATTCTTTCGGTCCAAAAAAGTTGATGACCTTTTTTTTAGTCGTCAAGTTCAAATCTCGTGAAAAGTACTACATTTCCTCGGCCAAAAAGTTTATGACCATTTTTTAGTCGTTTACTTTAAAGTTCTTAGGGGGGGCTAAGCCCGGGAAAAGATACCATTTACACTGTAAAAAATGAATATGGGACTTCTTGAAGGCTTAGCCCTTTAGCCAGTGTGGCTAGGGTGGCTAAGACCTCCCTATAAAAGGTTAAGCCACCCTTAAAAAGGTCATCCGGGCTTTTTTAACGTGCAAAACTGAAACATTCGCACGATTTTTGACCGGATGACTAAAAAAGGGTCGTCAGAAATTTTGGCGGACGAAAATGGAAAATTTCCTCCGGAAGATTTCAGCCCCCAAAACTGAAATCCTGGCGCCGCCACTGCCCCTAACCCCTGATAAACATTCCTTTTACACTTAATTGTAGTCTCGAAGTTTTAGGGTTTTTGTAGCGTAGCCTATAGGCCTACTAGTCCGCCTTCCGCCCAGAAGACCGTTCGTTGACCTCTATGACCGTGCAGACTCCTCCATTTTCTCTTCTGTACTTCATAACCCCAGCCATGTAGATCTATCATTGCCTATATGCCTACTAAACAATAAACATAATATACCTACTTTAAAGAATGCTACCTACTCTATCCGTTCTCGTTCTCGTTCGCACCAACCAAGACGTAGTGAGGTTTCGTCATATGAACGTCACATAGGCCTAACTGATGTTATTGCTGTTCTTTCTGCTTATACCGTATCTCAAGCGGACACCCGCACAAAATGGGCGAGAGGAGCATTTGCCCCTGGAAAATTGATGAGTACTATCTTTTTAAGTAGGGCTCACAAGCCTACTTTCTGGTTTTAAAAAATTGCGAGAAAGTAGGCGTATATATGCTACTATAGGCTACTAATGAAAATGGGCGCTTGTCCCATCCCCATCCGAGACGTGCCCCCCCCAAGAAAAAAAACAGCAGGAGTTCTATATCGATAAAACACTCGTTTTCAGTCCTTCTTAATTGCCGGAAATAAAAGGTGGGCCAGAATAATCATCTCACGTGATGGAAGATGCATTGGGATCGTAATTATTTCAATTATTATTTTAATGGATAACTTCTGTCGCGCCGATATCTGATGCACAACACTCCAATAATTAAATATTAATAAACGATGGCACAATTAAAAGGTCAAATCGCGTAGGCCCTGATCAGAAATCAACAACACACGTAGGCTACACTGCAGCGTATACGCCTACTATAAATAACGTTTTGCCGTAGTCATGCATAAAATTATGCAGTGTTTAGTCTAGACTCTAGACTAGACGTCTCTGGGCCAGTCTGCGGGAGGAAGTTTCGCCACTCGCGGGAATGAGAATTTACCGCCATTAAAAAATAGAGGTGATGTTCACATGTAGATACAAATCAGTCTCCCCAGAAGCAGTGGCGTAACAATAGGGTAGACTGGGTAGACAAAGTCTAGGGGGCCCCCGAGTGTAGAGGCCCCAGAGGGGCCCCCGAGTTCCTAGTTACGCCACTGTAAGTGATAATACATTTTGTTGTGAGTAGTGTTCCCTAAGTTTAAGGTCCCTACTTGGTTCAACTCACATAAAATAGCTCGTGTCTAGTTTAAAGGTATAATTTAACATAAGAATGAACTGATACATTTACCACACTGTAGCCCCAGTGGGAAGTCGTCGACGGCATTGTCATTCAGCGGCGAACGGACGAACAACATCTTGACACAGCAACAGGCTGGCGAAGAACGAACTTAACTAAAGACACCAAGGCGAGGTGTACGAACGAAAGCTTAACTAAACTTAATCTACGAGACATCTGACAAGAAGACTGCCATGCAGTCAACCCGCAGCCGAGAACATCAGAGACTCATATCTTAGCTTAACTAACCCTCCAGAGAGAGCTACCACCACAAAGAGCAAGCTCCTGAGAGAGAGACGCCCCCTGAAGTCAGACCTTATATAGAACACGTCTGTCACCAGGTGTCACCCTCCAGGCTACCAAAGTCAACCGTCCGTGGCAAAAGCCCATCCTAGGACAAGAACCAGTCGTAGAGAGAGAGTCGTGGGACCTAACAATTTCAATATTCACATTTTGTCTAAGGGCCCCCGAGTTCCTAGTTACGCCACTGCCCAGAAGAATGATATAGGTCCTACGCAACACCATCCCTGCCATGGCATCCCAGCCCCCAGAAAAATCCGATCCCGTCAAAAGACGAATTATAATATAGACTGCGCGGCACTGATCGAAATACTAAAACGGTCACCAGATTAATAGGAAGGCAATTTACGTATGTCACCCCATTTTTCTCCGAAATGTTGACGAAAAAGCGAAAAGACTAAAAAAAGGTCGTCAGAGAAATTTTCTGGCCAAAGGGACCCGGTGTCGTCATCGCGATGTCTGTCTCAACGGTTATAAGGCTATACCGTCCGTGCCGCCCAGTGCCCACCCTAAACGACTGTTTTTCCTGCCCTCCCCAGAAACCTGAATTCCCTCTCTTCCAAAGTTCCAAAGCAGATCGAGGGACTATAGATTGAACACTTCATGCCGTGCGCTTGTCAAATGCAAAAAATGCTACTTAGCCTATACTTATACTTGCTTACTCGGCCTACAGTTGAGCACTGTTGACTCCACGCAGTCATCATGACACGGGTAGGCCTAATTATCGTTGTCACGATATGCCTGTATATTTATATGCAGTTGGTACAGGACAGGAGAGGGGAAGTAGCCTATGCGTAGGTCTATAATTAGGCCTATTAGAGAAACGAGCAATCCAAGAGATCATATTATCTCAAGTTCTCAACCACTACAGGGTGGGCCATAAAAAAGTAACCCCCTACGGTTTTTTGCCCATATCTTGGCCAAAAGTAAGAATTTCGAAATGAAATTTTACAGGCTTAAAGACAATTCATATTTACACATGATGGCTGGATTTCATCAAAATATTTTAAACAGAACAAAAGATATGTCACTTTTAGTGAGGCCACCCACCGTTTTTTGACGATTCAAAAACGCGACGCAACAAAAAGTAACAAAAAATCAATTTAATTATTCTGGTCAATATCTTGGCCAGAAGTAAGAATATCGAAATAAAATTTTACAGGCTTAAAGACAATTCATATCTACACAGGATGGCCAGATTTCATCCAAATATTTCAAACAGAACAAAAGTTACACCACATTCAGTGAGGCCACCTCCATTTTTTGATGATTCAGTAGGGTAACGCAACAAAAATTAACAAAAACATAATTTTATTAAGTCTCATCTCAAATATATGTTATCAAATAGCCTTGATTTTGCCAGATGATCATTATTAATACTATTTAAAAAAGAAACAGGGTACCAGTGTAGCTGCACGTCACTGAGAAGTCACTTAGCAAGATGACGATCGAATTGGTAAATAAGGAACCTGTCAGATTAATCAACAGGTTCATCAAGAACTTTGCAAAGAGACTCAAAAGAAGTCTTGGCACTGGTGGTGGGCACATTGAGCACAAGTTGTGAAGCACTACCAAGTTCATTTGACAACAGTTATTTGAGTTGAGACTTAATAAAATCGTGTTTTTGTTACTTTTTGTTGCGTTTCGTTTTTGAATCGTCAAAAAACGGTGGGTGGCTTCGCTAAAAGTGGTATAACTTTTGTTGTGTTTGAAATATTTTGATGAAATCTGGCCATCATGAGTAAATATGAATTTTCTTTAAGCCTGTAAAATTTCATTTCGAAATTCTTACTTCTGGCCAAGATATTAGCAAAAAACCTAATTTTTTTGCATTTCGTTTTTGAATCGTCAAAAAACGAGGGGTGGCCTCACTAAAAGTGACATATCTTTTGTTCTGTTTAAAATATTTTGATGAAATCCAGCCATCATGTGTAAATATGAATTGTCTTTAAGCCTGTAAAATTTCATTTCGAAATTCTTACTTCTGGCCAAGATATGGGCAAAAAACCTTAGGGGGTTACTTTTTTATGGCCCACCCTGTACAGCCACAGGAATCGCAGATCTGAAACTGACCTAACCGCATGACGTGCATTGTGGCTAAAATGTGAAACTTTGTTTTGCTGTAGGCCTAGGTTAGGCTATTGATATCTCTTCATAGTGTAATTTATCTAGCTACAGGTAGGTCTTCGTCAGAACCACACTATAAGAACTTAGGCCTAATCATCCAGATATCTTGCAGTGTCAGTCTGCACGCGATGTATTTTCCCATAGTCACTGCAACTTCTCGGTTTTAAACGGAGCGGCTCAGGTCTATTGAAACGTGTTAGGCCCTCGGACGAGCATCACGAATCGCCTTTTGTAAGAGCCAGCTATAGCCAAGACCTCTAAGATTATTGTAGGCTAGTCCAGGGCTTAAAGTGTGCCTGGACGGTCATGGACGGCGTCCATGCACTCAATTGCTTTAAAATCTGAACGCCGTCCAGCCACTTATTGGCGAGCACATGTAGACTAGAAAGGTAAGGGGCGTCTAGGCACTTCTTTTGGAGAGGTAAGGGGCGTCCAGGCATTTATTTTTAATGTAATGTAATGCAAATCTTCGAGAATTTATCAGCGCCCACAAAAGCCACGTCAAGCCACGTTAGCGCCAGCTTATTCACTGGCGCTAATCCTTTCAATCCTTCATTCAAGCTGAGGCTAATGGGCCTATCGATATTAGTTCCAGTCTTCCAGAATCAACCAAAGTAGGTTAAACAAATAATAGAAAAACAAAAACAACGGAGCAGCAATTTATAGTCTATGCATGCGGGATAAAAATGTAAATAATACTAAAATATGGGCCCATAGAATTAAAGATCTATACAAAAGAAGAAAGGGAAGTTTTTCGACATGATTGTACTAAAATAAAACAAAAACAGCGATGATACGCGCGCACGTGTGAATGCAGCACATTGTACCACAGTATAATATAAATACTGTGATCGTACCGAGCAAGAGCTGCCGCTACATAAACACGAAGCCTCAGCCACGCCCCTCAGGAAGTGGCAGACGCTGCGCTGCTGAAGTGGGCGGCGCTTCGGGTGTCAACGCGACACGCCAAAGATGGCGGACGACTATAATAGCGGAGGACGATTTAAAAGTGGGCGATTTATTCAGCTGCGGCCGATCGGTGGAGGCTAGGACGACGTGGAGAGGGAAGCGAGAGAGCCGGTCGGATGTCATCGGCAGCCGTCGGTAACACACAGACATTGATTGCTTCGATCATTTGCTGCTGCGATGATGACGAGTCAAATGCATGAGCAGACGACGATACTACGGTCATCGTCCGGAGTGGTGGTTGCCTCTATTGACGCGCCGGCTTCGGCCCACCAACACCACCACCACAATCAACAACAACAACAACAACAACAACAACATCAACAACATCAACAACAACAACAACACCAAAACCAAAACCCCAGTCAGGCGTCGGACCTCATCAGCGAGTCGGAGCTCTCGCCAAGCATCTCGGACCAGGAGGGACTGGCCGATCGGGTGAGCAGGATGATGGAGCAGGGCGACTACCAGATGGAAGGCGACCTGCTCGAGTCGCGCTACCTCCACCAGTACGGAGGTGAGGCAGGTATGAGCCCCGCTGAGGGTGTCAGCGTCGGGGCCCGTCCGTACTGCGTGCGCTACGAGACGCTGACGACGCTTCAACCGCTGCCGCCGATCTCGACCGTATCGGAAAAGTTTAATGGACATGTTTCGGAGAGTAACATGAACAACGGGAGCTTCACAGATTACGTGCCACTGACCGGTCTGGGTTCGACGACGGGACTTGGCTTACCTCCAAACGCGTACGCGGCCTACAAATACGAAACAACCAGCGGCATGAATAGTAGCAATTGCTTTCCGCCGCTCGGGGCCAGCGCGCCGTCTATGGACATGGTGACCCATGCCAACAGCTACTCGCACCCGAACCAACACGACGGACCGTCCATGTACTCATACTCCAACGCCGGTCTATTCTCACTTAAGAACGAGTCCAAGTTGCTGTTCGCCAACGGGTCAGCGACACCCTACGAGGTCTCTTCAATGCTTCAGCATCATCATCATCAGCAGCAGCAGCAACAGCAGCAGCAACATCACCCATCGGATGCGGCTATCGCCGACATGCTGAGCGGACTGCAGCACGCTGTAGCCCCGTCCCCGCAGCAGCATCACCAGCATCCACCTCAGCGCCGCCCCGCCGTCCCGTCGCCCCGCATCGACCCCTCCCGGCAGCAGGAGGTGGACGAGATCAACACCCGGGAAGTGGCCCAGAAGATCGGCAGCGAGCTCAAGAGGTACAGCATTCCGCAGGCCGTGTTTGCCCAGCAGGTCCTCTGCAGAAGCCAGGGCACGCTCAGCGACCTACTGAGGAACCCGAAGCCCTGGAGCAAGCTGAAGTCCGGCCGAGAGACGTTTCGGAGGATGTGGAAGTGGCTGCAGGAACCGGAGTTCCAGCGGATGGCCACGCTGAGGCTGGCTGGACGGATGACAGGTACAGTACCTTACAGTACGTGAGACCAATCATTACATTACATTCTATTTCCATTACATTGCATTATTTTTACTTAGATGCGTCAAATCTGTTATCTCTAATCAGTTTTACAGGATGAATGTTTACATGAATTGCCTAGGCCTAATATGCCAGTTGTGTTACATTCAAACCACCCCAAACCTCTCTTTGTGATGCTACTGAGTATGTGTCACTTTAAAAAGGGAAGTTCAGATTAGTTGTTGGAAATACGTTTTTTACAGAATGAATGTTTACATGAATTGCATAGGTCTAATATGCCAGTTGTGTTACATTCAAACCACCCCAACCCTCTCCCGGTGACGCTACTGAGTGTGTGCCACTTTAAAAAGGGAGTTCAGATTAGATGTTGGAGTTACGGCTAACCCAGTTTGTTGATGTTGCTGCAAATCTGTGACAGGGCATTGTCACTACTACTTTGATGTGCGGTTCTGACCATATCACTTCTAGACATAAACTGTGCAGTAATAAACTACATCCACTGATGTCCTATGTATGCCACCAGATGTTTTTGCCTGACTGACTTAAAATGTCACAAATGTCTGGCTGTGACGGGTTTTATTGCTGGACTAGGTACATCCACGTGTGTATCATGTCTAGTCACACTTGGATTCATGTCACTGTGGATGTAACTGGCACACGAGAAGCCTATTGTGTAAGCTAGTAGATTGCTATAAATTTATTTTTTCAATTTGAAGGCCATAGTAGGTTTTTTGTATATGGTAAGAGTGTGCTTGTTGGGGCAAACTTGAAAGCCTGTCCTGTTACAGAAGTCATTCTAGACTCCATCCTTATAACTGCAGCTATACTTAAAATGTAGTGAAAGAAGTGCATGGACGTCCCTTACCTTTTCACGAATTTGCATATTATGAATATATTAAGAAATATATTCATGAATATAGACGAATATTAAAAAACTGCCAATGAATATTAAATTCATAATTATGTTCATTCAATAAATTCTTAATTCTTATTTTGTTATTTAAAAAAAAACGCTTAGCATTTTTCTGAGCAAATTGTACAAAATTGAGCTACGCATATCAGTAACTTTACTAATATTAGGTTTATTGTTAAAAACTTCAAAGTCTTAACAGCCGATGCTGGGCCTGACCAATGTGGCCATGCGGCATTCATATCACATTTGATAATGCTGGTCATGACTTCTGACCTTCCTGCCCAACGTCAGAATATTTGACTACCAATTCTTCCCACAGCAAGTTGTTTCTGTGCAATCATGAGCTTCGGCGTGCTTCAACGAATATTTACGAATATGAAAAAATCATAATATTCCCGAATATTTACGAATATGAAAAAACATAATCCCGAATACTTACAAATATCAAAGCCTCAAGTAGTGAATACTCAATCTATGGATCTTACTGTGCATACTATGATAGTGGGATTGCCATTGGTGATTCATAATCTAAGCCTAAGGCATGCTGGGTAATATCAATGCATGCTAATAATAGTCTATCACATGGTATGAGAATTTTTATCCCTATGTCCGTATGTAAATATTTTATACAAAGCATTTTTAGAGCTGTTCAAATCGCATGGAACTCATTGTAAATGAATTCATACAGCCGACATCAATAGCCATGTCTATAACATTAGCCATGAATTTTATTGCTCGCATCAATCATGACAAGTGCAAAATACAGACAATAGGTGCAGTAAGGGATGTATGGGAAACAATAGGTAAGGGAAAAACCTGAAAAGGATCAAGGTCCTGCTTAACTGGGTCACCATTATTTGTCCAGAGTGATGTGCCTGATTTAATTCAATAATTGCATCCATTTTGGTGTGGCCGTGCCTCTTAGGTACTGCTCCTGTATTATCTGCAAGGGATCTTGCTTGTTACATGTTTGACGACACTGCCATATCAAAGATGATTAGTGTCGCCCTCCTCCTTTATCCAGGCTTGGGACTGGCACTGGCAGAGAACAACCAGTGATGGAGTTCCTGCAAGAGCTCTGTGACTCTACTTTGGTTGTACAGGGGCGTCGTCCCCTACTTCTCTCCACTCAGTGAACTCCTCGTTCCCCTCTCCCCAGCACGAACTGCTCTGACAGAAAGTGCGGGCCTTCTCTGTTATTGGCCCTATGGTATGGAATGGTCTTCCTCTGTCTATAGGCCTTATGCCTAGGTGGTATTTGCAGTTTAACCCCGCTGTGTGGTAACAAAAACCATTAGTGACGCCCTCCTCCTTTATCCAGGCTTGGGACTGGCACTGGCAGAGTGCAGCCAGTGGCGGAGTTCCTTGTGCCTAGAATTTGTTCAGATGCGTTTTATCACAGCCTTAAAACTGTTGATGTGTAAGTCAAGTGTGGAGTTGGCCATATTTTACGAACGCACGAAAGGGGTGGGCACTGGATTTAGGGGATTTGCATAGGGTTGATTAAGGTGAGGTCTCGACAAAATGTATACGTATGCAAAATAAATGTCTAATTATTCTGACGTCGCGTAATTAGCCTATTTATATGGCTTTGTATAATTATCACAATGGTTGTCCGGTGGCTTTTGATTACGTTATTTTATTAATTCTGTTCACTGAGATATAAACATTTAGCCATAACAGTGAACAAGTTTTAGACCTGTAGCAAATACGATGTTTAAAAAAAGAGTAGTATTCTACGGTTAAATAATGTTCCATGACTTCCATCGATGACTTTAGCCAATAATTAACTTGGTAAATTGGAGATGTAGAGCTTAATATTAGCATGGTTTTGCGTATACGCATAAAAGTTTGCAAAAATGTACGAGTTGCAACAACGTGGGGTGGGGGGAGAGGGACAAGGGGTCGAAAATACAATTTTTGCGTACCTAATGGATAGATGGGAACTGTGTGCAAGTTTGCTAAGGTGTCAATTTAATTCTTGTTGGCAAATGAGTAGAATTATTGGATGATTGTGTTGTTGTTTCTTGGTTCTAAACAGGATTAGTGTTCATTGTACTCGGTGGTGAAGACATGTGTGGCAATAACTGGTAAATGACTGAATGGTGCCAGAGAATTGGTTGCATTTAATAATTTGCTTCTTGCTCTCTTACCGTTGCTCAAATCCTTTCTCTTTAGCTGTGGCTGGGATTGCCTCTGAGTAATAATGATAATAATGACAATGATGATGATGATAATGAAAATGATGATAATGATTGATGATGATGATGATGATGATGATGATGATGATGATGATGATGATGATGATGATGATGATGATGATGATGATGATGATGATGATGATGATGATGATGATTGATGATGATGATGATGATGGTAGTGGTGGTGGTGGTGGTGGTGGTGGTGGTGATGATGATGATGATGATGATGGTGGTGGTGGTGGTGGTGATGATGGTGGTGATGATGGTGATGATGGTGGTGATGGTGGTGATGATAATAATAACAATGACGATTTCTATGGCGCCGTAACACAGCCATGCCGTTACAAGGGTGCCTGATGATTGATGATGATGATGATGATGATGATGATGATGATGATGATGATGATGATGATGATGATGATGATGATGATGATGATGATGAGGAGGAGGATGAGGATGAGGATGAGGATGAGGATGAGGATGATGATGATGATGATGATGATGATGATTGATAATTATAATTATAATGATAATAGTGAAAATAATGATGATGATGATAATAACATTGATCTTTGTTCAATTTCAAACTACAACACAATATGATTACAATTCATAACGTGAACAGATGATCACAAGTTACTTTACAGTCATCGAATTTAGCTTTGGTCGGCAGCCATGCAGGGGTGCAACTGGTAAAGTCGGTCGTTGGGTAAAGTCCTAAGTACCACTACTCAATTTACCAACGCCACCTGCCGACGGAAGGTTGAGTGGACCTTTTTTAAAAGGTGCTATATAATATACCCCGCAGTCGATCGAGTCGTGGGCTACGATCGACTTGGCTCGTGCGACGATCGACTCGATCGACTTCGTCGACTCGCCGACCTTTCTACGACTCGATCGACTTGGCTCGGCCGACGATCGACTCGATCGACTTCGTCGACTCGCCGACCTTTCTACGACTCGATCGACTTGGCTCGGCCGACGATCGACTCGATCGACTTCGCGTCGACTTGACCTAGTTTTGTCTCTTGCTCACCATCTGCAGTTACATGATCTTAAAATGCAATTATACGATAGTAGATCTGTGTCATAAATCTGTGTGACGTAACAATATGCCTAATTTCGTATTCTCAGTGAATTTATAGATTTGCACTGTAATCGTATTGACGTCACAATAGGCCTCGTTTTAGGTTATGTAAATGGAACTCAATAATTATCACGGTAGATCTGTGCAATAATTGAAGTTAGTCACAACAGGCCTAGTTTATATTCTCAAAATATACTTCTATACTAATCGAGGTTAGCCACAATAGGACTATTTCATTCTCAAAATGAACTTCTTTAATAGTAGGTCTGTATCATGATCTAGGTGACGTCACAATGGGCCTATAGTTTTATATTCTCAAACTGAACGTATAATAGTAGATTTGTATAACAATCGGAGCGATGTTGCATTTAAACAGCCCCAGTTTTGTATTATGAAAATAAAATAATATGACAGCAGATCTGTATCATAATCGAAATGACGCCACAATTATAGACCTAATTTCGTTTTTTCCACTGAACTTATTTAATAGTAGAATTGTATTATAATAGAAGTGACGTGACTGACGTCATAAAAGGCCCCGTTTTATATTCGCAAAACGAACGTAATATACTGGTAGATCTGTATAATAATCAAAGTGACGTCACAATAGACCTTGTTTATATTGTTTATATTCACAATATATGCACTTTTATAATAGTACATTTGTCTCATAATCGACGTGACGTCACACTAGACCTTGTTTATATTCTCAAAATGCACTTCCATAATAGGTCTGGTACATTTGTATCATAATCAATGTGACGTCACAATTGGCGCTGTTTTTTTAATTCTTGATGTGAACTTAATTATAATATAATAGCAAAATTGCATCATAATCAGAGTGACGTTACAATAGGCATAGGCCTAGTTCTGTATTCTCAACATTAATGAAATAATATGACGGCAGATCTGTGTCCTGATCGAAGTGACGTCACAATAGGCCTAATTTCGTTTTCTCAGTGAACTTATTTAATTGTAGAATTGTATCATAATCGAAGTGACGTCATAAAGGTCTCCTTATATATTCTCAAAATTAGCATCTACATGACTTGCATATACAGGCATATAATAGTAGATCTGTATCATGCTCATTCAGAAGCGGATCCAAGGAAGGGGCCAATCCGGCCATGCCCCACCCCATTCAGAGATTCGCATATGACGTGGTCCCTCCCTCCATCAGGTTTCAAGAATTAAGCTGTAAATCAGCGCAACGGGAACAGGAAGGTGAGATAGAAAGTAGGCCTAGCACATGACTAAAAAAAGTCATCAGATTTTAAAAAACCGGAGTCGCCACGGGTTTTTAGAAGTTTTTTGAGCGAAAGACTAAAAAAAGATTCTTTCGGCGGAAGACCAAGGAAAAGTTTTTTTCGGTTCAAGACCACAAATTTTGTCCACCCCTTCCAAAATTTCTGTTTTCGCCCCTGTATTCGTTCAACCCAAATCGAAAACGCACGTCTAATATAATAGTCAACTTTCACAGTTCCACTAACACGAAATCGACAGCTACCAAAAGGTTCTTTAGCTGAACTTGTGTGCAAAAACTGTATAGGTCACTTTGAGACTTCAAGAAATAGTAGGCTAAGTAAAATATTTCTAAGTCGGGTCGAGTAGATGAAACAACGATCGACTCGACTTGCAAGTCGACGATTTTTCGATCGACTCGACTTGGCAAGACTCACGATCGACTCGACTTGCAAGTCGATCGAGTCGACGATTTTTCGATCGACTCGACTTGGCAAGACTCACGATCGACTCGACTTGCAAGTCGATCGAGTCGACGATTTTTCGATCGACTCGACTTGGCCGAGTTATGATCGACTCGATCGATCAACTCGATCGACTGCGGGGTATTATATAAATATCCAAAATGAATGAATGCCTTCAATTCAGAATAATTATTTCAGAGGATATGGTGCATATATAATTGTGTGTTGGCCCTGGGCAACATGTCTCTCTACGCTGGTCCTGACACTTGGCCTGGCATGTTGGTCTGCCTGCCTGCCTGCCTGCTTCCTGGATTTAATTTCTAGATCTGCGTTCGCACTTGACTGCTTTGTCTAGCCACCGACTAATACCCTCGACATCTTCAGTGATTTGCTTTCCGGCGGCATCTGGCTAAAAGACAGGCTTGCCCGACGACCACCGACCGATGGGGGATGACCAATCTCGGCCGTGGCTGCTGCCGCTGCTGCTGCTTGCTCGGTGGCCTTCTGAATGACCATGGCATGGTCTGGTCCACCGTGACTGACCCCTCGGCGGGCCAGCGCTTGAATGCGGCATCATTAAGAACTCCGAAATCATATTTAGTCTCCGAGGCCCAAGTGGATTATTAGGGTAATAACATTGCGCTGTCGGGCCGTAACCGGATTGGCCAGTGGGCCGGTCGGTCACTCGGTCGGTCGGTCGGCCGGAAGGGCGGGTAGGGACAGTACTAGGGACCAGCCTTGCAACGTTCCCTGCCTTACTCCGACAATCAGAAACAGTCACAAGTCATTAGGGAGCATGGACGGCCGACCGACTGACCGCCCGGTCGCCCACCCGAGCACTCGCCCGCCCGCCCGCCCGGCTAGCCAAGGATGTCATCACGGCTTCAGATTACACAGCTTGCGTACCTACCGACTCGTCGTTTTGACGATGGCAGTAAATGGCTTGTAAGGCCTTTGATGAGCGCTCGGATGGCGGCATGGCAGGCAACGCGGCCAGAACCGACCGAAATAGGCTCGTCCGCTAAGTGGAAGTTTCGTCTGATTTTAAAATCTCGGTGGCTTTATGTTACTGGTAGCAAAACATCCGGATTTGGATGTGAAATCACTTGGCTTGCACTTACGGGTACATGCCTCAATTTTTCCTAGAAATGACAGTGAAAAAATGAGCTTCACCGATCGTAAAAAGTACTTGCTTGAAGGGTGCCTTGATGCTCTGAGGATTTGTGCTGACAGTTAACAGTATGTGTGTTAAGCATCCTGGCAACAGCTTAATGCTGCTGATGATCTTATAGAAATTGTCCTGCTTACAGTTACAAATGCCTGTGAAGCAAGGTCAATTAAAAAGGCGGACCAGGACAAAATACTGGCATTTGAAATGTACTGTTATAAGAGGATACTACACCTGAATTAGACAATGAAAGTGACAAATTTGGAGGTCCGAAGAAGACTAAAGATAAAGGAACATCTAATGTAAACAGTGATTAGAAGGAAACTAAGTATGTTTGGGCATATATGCAGAATGGACGACAATAGAATTAAGATAAAAACTGTAATGATGGGAACTGTGGGTGGTAATGGACGGAGGGGCAGACCGAACAGAGAGTGGATTGACGACATCAGAGATTGGTGCAAACATGATGTGCAAACCCTAAGAGCACTATCACAAGACTGGATACTTTTGAAAAAAAGTGATTAACATTGCAGTGGATACCTGCAGGTGTTTGACCCATGGATCCTGATGATGATGATGACAGTTACAAAATTACAATCGTAAAGGGTGGAGCAGAAGGGAAGTTTCCCTATTTAGATGCAATGTAAAATACTACTACTTAGCTTGTCACTCTGATGAGGGCATTGACAGGTGGGAAGTCCTCCCATGGGCCAGTTGAAGGGCTGTGTTTGGGTCCAGAATATTTTTTGTAATTCTCTGTTACATTTAATGTGGTGGAGCCTTAAAAAACAGAGGTCAGTTAAGAATCATACCGGAAACTTTGGATTCCAATATGCTTAAGTAAGCCAGTACAAATGACAGCCATTTTTAGGCAGGATGATAATTTTTATTTATTTATGAGAAGTTGCAGTGTGCAATGAAAACTTTACTATAAATGGTCCAAAGAAAACAGTGGGGGGTTGAATCCACGAGACCACAGCCACTGGCAATTCTCACATGTCTACAGAAGCTAAACTTATGAAACATCCAGGAAAAATTTCTGGAATGCTTGGTAGTTATTTGTTCGTTGCTCTCTTCAACTTTGTGTAGCCGAAGGCTTGAGGCAGTCGTGCTTCTCTAGTGAAGCTTCAACCTGTTTCCTATAATAATTATATTATATGGAACTCAAATCATGATTAGTGAAATTGCTAATTGATTATCTATAATCTAATCACCTATAGTTACCACCTCTGCCTTAGATACTTAACTCTGTTGCCATGGTAGTATTATGGGGATGGTTGTAGATGACCAGTTTTTTTCCTTAGATAGAGATGACGACTCAATCAGTCTGAACCTGATGAACTTTGAATAATTACAACTGACTCTGACGGTTATTATTTTGTGTGTGTAGCAGCTTCGTGGCGTGCTGTATTATTTATTGCATTCTGAATGCAAGTGCCCGCTTTCCCATTGAGTCTGCCCACCTACCGTAGCTGAACACAATTTGAGCGTATCCACGTGTTCAAACGAGAAGGCCATTTGCCAGCTACTCTGTCTTCCCCCTCTCTCTCTCTTTCCATGCCACGGTATGAATTCAGTCAGTCGACTGCTGACAAAAGCAGTGGGCAATTCTCTGTGTGTTTGTTTGTTTCCCGTTCATTTAGCCTGGATCCATTGCTCGCCCATAGTATTATAGGAACCGCCTGAAAAGAGCTGGGACATGAATGGACTGTCAGGCACTAACTGGCAGACAACATCCGTTTCATAATTTTCATTCCGGTTCCTTGTCGGTTTTGCGTACTCGTTTCTACACCGGTCTATTGTATTGCATTGTATTTTAGTATTGTATTGTATCTGACTATTTATAAACGCTTCTTGCAGCAAGAGCCTTTCAGAAGCGCTCCCAGTGCGTTCAACCCCGTGAAAAAAGGCAAATTTTTAAGACGAGAGAAAGACGAGGATACACTAATATATAGATATAATTATATACAGATATAGATATATACATGCGTATATATTTTTTTATATTTTTTTATATATGTATATATGCTGAACACTATACAGTGTAGAAATGGCGAATTGGTTAGAGTTCTGCTCCACTTGTTACATGGAGCTAGGTTCGAGTCTCTTAGCCTCTGTGATCGTCATTGTTTATTGTTTACTAGTAATCCTGAGCAAGTCATTCACTGACTATTGCTCACTGTCATAGATTTAATGCTTGGTGATTAGAAAGTAGTGCTCAGTAAACACAGTGATAATGATAATAATAATGATGATGATGATGATGATGATGATGATGATGATGATGATGATGATGATGATGATGATGATGATGATGATAATATTTATGCCAGTAGTAGTACTACTGCAGTAGGCCTAGTAATATCATAATTGCAATGATAATAATGGCAATTATAATGATAATGGTGATGGTGGTTGCGGGCAGGGCTTAAAGTGTGCCTGGACGGTCATGGACGGCGTCCATGCACTTATTTTGAAATCTGAATGCCGTCCTACCACTTATTGGCCAGCACTGACTGGAAAGGTAAGGGGCGTCCAGGCACTTCTTTTGGAAAGGTAAGGAGCGTCCAGGCACTTATTTTTCCACACTTTTAGCACTGGTTGCGGGGGTGGTGGTGGTTGTGGTGGTGGTGGTTGCGGTGGTGGTGGTTGCGGTGGTGGTGGTTGCGGTGGTAGTGGTAGTGGTGTTATTATTATGAGAGCCATGCAGTAACCTCAGTAGGTCTACTATAGATGCATTTTCGCTGGATATTCAAGATAATTGTGTAGTTTAAAAGGTTTCATCCTAAAGTTACTGGCAAGAGACCTGCATTGGTTTCCCAGTCACTTTTAATGTGTGCTCGTCGGTGAATGGTTAAAACAATGGTAAGGCAGGTAATAATATTATTATGGAGCAGAGGCTTGGACGTTAACGAAAAGAGATGAGGGGCTATGGGAGATAACAGAGATGAGAATGCTGCAATACGTTTAGTATACCGGTACCAGGGATCCCACTGACAGACAGGAAACGAATTTTTTTTGCATGTTTGTATGTGCACTTGTTATAGCGCCCCTTCAAACTCTCTACTCAGAGGCGCTCCCGACTACAGAGCGGGCACTGCATCGGAGTTTAACGCCGAAGCGCTGAGCAATTGCGAGTGAAGGACTTGCCCAAGGTCCTTATGCGGCGAGGTGGATTCGAACCTCGAACCTTCCGGCTTCAAGGTGACGATGCCACCACTACACCACCGCGCCCCACAAAATGAAATGAGGACATGTAATGAGAAAAGAGGATGATAGTAGTGTCAAAGAATCATGTAAGCGGGGTATACAGTCGACGCAGCCTGGGATGACAGAGGAAGAGATGGGAGAATGTGATAGAACAAGACCTAAAGCTGCTCAGACTGAAGAAGGACGACGCTGGAGACAGAGACAAGGGGAAGAGAAAAATCCGAGTGACTGACCCTCGCCAAAGATTGATTAATCCGAGTTTGAAGGAAAGGAAGAAGTCCATGATCATAAGTTCATGGATCTATCCAGTGTGAGAATTGTGGAAAAATAACTGGGGGTTGGACTATGATCCACAGAGAAATTTTGTTGTGAAAAGCAGACTTTACTATGAGGCTCTAAGAAAGACGGGGGAGCAGAGGTTGAAACCCCACAACCCCTCCCGGCAATTCTCACCCTGCATTGATCTGAGTCTGCCACCAATCAATGGTGGGTGTGAAGATAAACACTGCTTAGTAACTTAGATTGACTGACTTTTACTGACTAGCTAAATTCCACATAGGTACCTCTGTGTGTGAACTCTGTAGGTACCTCTGTGTGGGAACTCTGTAGGTACCTCTGTGTGTGAACTCTGTAGGTACCTCTGTGTGTGAACTCTGTAGGTACTTCTGTGTGAGAAATCTGTAGGTGCCTCTGTGTGTGAGAACTATGTAGGTACCTCTGTGTGTGAAAACTCTGTAGGTACCTCTGTGTGAGAACTCTGTAGGTACCTCTGTGTGAGAACTAGTGCCTGTTTATCATTGTTCACCACCCATACCTCAGGCAAGGCCGTTGCTAGGGGGATGTTTTGGGTGTTTGAACACTCCCCAAATGCAATAATGCTATAACAAAATGATGTATTACTAACACAATCATGATGTAAGTACTAAGGGGATTTCATTTTGAAACTCATATTTCTATGTGACATTTTGTAATAATTATAGATTAAAATCATTAAATCAGCCTCCAAACCCCTTAGTCAGTTGATTCTGTTGTTTGTCGGCTTGCTCAAGATCGAGTAAACACCCTCCCGAAAAATAAAATCCTGGCTACGACCCTGTATAATGATACCTGAGTGGAATAGCTTTTTCAGAGTTTTAAATCTCGGCGAGCACTGTCCGTACACGGGGACCTTATAATATTATATGGTGTCCCCCCACAATCAAATGGGCAGACGTTGAAGGATCTTGTTCGCTCACTGTGTACATCTCTCATGGTTTATAAATAATTACAGCAGTCATTGTTTTAATTGAACATCCAGATGAGTATGCTCTGCAGAGTGATAGCTTAATTGCTATGCTCGGCATTCTTCATGCAATCAGTGTGTGCACGTGTGTTTGTCAGATCTATGTAAGTGAACGATGGCTGCCTGTCTACTTACTCAACCAGTGTGAGAATTTCGGAAGCATAACTGGGGAGTGGTTGTATTATGATACACTTGGAATTGGGGTTGAAAAACCGACTTCACTATGGGGCTCTAAGAAATACGGGGCGGGGGATTGAAACTCCCCAAACCCCCCGGCAATTCTCACACCCGGTACTCAACATGACGTGGTTCGTTCGTGTACTTAACTTGGTACTTAGTCCTCCCTGTGCATGTCTGCACATCTGGCAAGCGCATCTCTGCTCATCCCTGTCCATTCCCTGTCCATTCCCTGCCCATTCCCTGTCCATTACCTGTTCATTACCTGTCCATTCCCTGCCCATTCCCTGCCCATTCCCTGCCCATTCTCTGTCCATTCCCTGTCCATTCCCTGCCCATTCCCTGCCCATTCCCTGCCCATTCCCGTCCATTCCCTGCCCATTCCCTGTCCATTCCCTGTCCATTCTCTGTCCATTCCCTGCCCATTCCCTGTCCATTCCCTGTCCATTCTCTGCCCATTCCCAGCTTCCCGCATGGCATCGTCCCAAGATATCTCCAAGCACCCCAAGACAGACACTCGTCTCGCATAGTCACACTCTATTTTTTGTACAGCAGTCACTTTCCGCTCGTATACTGCTCTGCATTCGTTACGATACATTACATGTCTGATTGAACTCAATTAAGCAACTTCAGGGAGAGCCAGTCTAGCATTGAATGGACCCCGGTGCATGCAGTGAGGAGACGGCTAGCCACGTGGAAACGCACCCGGACCCGGCCACCACCACCACCACCATCACCACCACCAGCTAATATCCCGCTCTTAAGACGTCCGACCAATTTGGCCTTTGATGCGAATCGCGAGAAATTGTGTAAAAATTCACGTCCTAATGAAGCCGGTCGTCGGTCTCTGCCATTAAGCGAACGCCGCCAGTCGAGTAATGAAGTTGACCCGGTCTGGCCCGGGCGCTGGACTTTCTGGGCGCCCGTCGCCTCCGAATGGATTGATGTTTTGGTGGCAGCGGTGGGATGCGGCGGCGGCGGGGCATCATCAGCATCCGATGCTTCTGCTGCTGCTGCTGCCTCAGCGTCCTTCTCCTCTGCCTCAGCAACCGTCTTCTTTGCAGCCATCGACTGCTGCTGCTGCTGCTGCTACTCCGGCAGTGATGACAGGAATTGAACAATTGAGCAATGCTACTGCTGCTGCTGCTGCTGCGGGTTGGTTGGTTGGCCAGGCTCCAAGTGCGGACGATGTCAGCATGACAGTATCTTGGTCTCGAGAGGTCCCAGTGGCGGAATGACAATGCATGGCTCAGCACTGGATGACAGTATCTTGCTCGAGATGTATGCAATACAGTATCTTGCTCAAGATGAATGCAATACAGGATGACATTATCTTGCTCAAGATGTACACAATACAGGATGATTGATAGTATCTTGCTCAAGATGAATGCAATACAGGATGACAGTATATTGCTCAAGATGTGCGCATTACAGGAATGTCTGTATCTTGCTCAAGATGTATGCAATACAGGATGACAGTATCTTGCTCAAGATGTATGCAATATAGGATGACAGTGTCTTGCTCAAGATGAATGCAATACAGAATGACAGTATCTTGAAGGGTTACAGAGAAATTAAAGACATGGCACAACAGCGTGAAAGAAGGAGACATTGGACGTTTGTACCTGCCACTTGGCAGAGAACCTAAAGAAAAGAAGAAGTATCTTGTTCAAGATGTACACAATACAGGATGACAGTATATCTTGATCTCGAGAGGTGCCATTGGAGGAATGACATACTGCTACATGGGTTCCTTTGCCTTCATTAGTTCTTCATTCTGGAATTAGCTCTGTCTCCATCAACTTGGTTCTTCGCTAGTAAGTAGTAACTGGTAGGCCTTCCCCAAGCACATCTTTCACCTGTCTCAAAGACACTTTCTTTTCTCTGGGTCTTTCGCACTGGGAGCACCTCTGATTGGTGTTCACTGTGAAATGCGCTTTATAAATTTTTAGATACAATGCAATGCAATACTTTGTTGAAGATGATGGTATCTTTAATATATATGACAGTGTGTGGGTGACAGCTAGGGTTGCTATATTTTGCTCATGAATGCATGGGGCTTAGATCGCAAGAAAACAGATACTTGCTCAAGATGGTTAGGTTAAATATCTTGTTTGGAATGCATGGATGATGCAGATGCCTTGGTTGAGATGAGCAGATGATGATTGTCTGGCCTTGATAAACAGATGTTGGTCTCCTGTCTGATATATATATATATATATATATATATATATATATATATATATATATTCACATGACTGTTTGGTCCTGCTGGAGATTTTCCTAGACCATTCAGATGGTGGTCTTGAAGAGCTGCCTTCAGACTTTGAATCTCAGTGGATCATTGAGAAATATTCATTTACTGCAAAGGTAACTTCTTGGACAGTGGCAGAAGTTGCAGAACAAAGAAAAGCGAAGAATATCATACGGTAGTAAATAGCAGATAGTTTTGGCTGAAGACGAGGGCAAGATCTCGGAAAATGATCCAGTGCTGTATGACCATTCAGATATATCAATTGGAATTTGGTTACTGTATGGCTATAAAGAAATATTGGTTACTGTATGGTCATAAAGAAATATTGGTTACTGTATGGTCATAAAGAAATATTGGTTACTGTATGGTCATAAAGAAATATTGGTTACTGTATGGTCATAAAGAAATATTGGTTACTGTATGGTCATAAAGAAATATTGGTTACTGTATGGTCATAAAGAAATATTGGTTACTGTATGGTCATAAAGAAATATTGGTTACTGTATGGTCATAAAGAAATATTGGTTACTGTATGGTCATAAAGAAATATTGGTTACTGTATGGTCATAAAGAAATATTGGTTACTGTATGATCATAAAGAAATATTAGTTACTGTATGGTCATAAAGAAATATTGGTTACTGTATGGTCATAAAGAAATATTGATTACTGTAATGACCACTCAGAATTATTGGTTACTGTATGACCATAAAGAAATATTAGTTACTTTATGGTCATTTCTGTATGGCCATAAGGAAATATTGGTTACTATATTACCATACAGATATATTGGTTAATCTAATAAACATTCAAAATTATTGGTTACTGTTTGACCATAAACTAAAGAAATATTGGTTACAGTTTGACTTTGAGAAATATTTATTTTGATATGACCATTGAGGAATATTTTTTCAGTTACTATATTTTTCGCAGTCGCTTTGTGCAGTTGTCAACGGTTTTGTTGACGTTCGTTCATCTGCAGACTAAAATCAAATTTATTATTCAATGTTTATCAATGTTGTCCCTTGATAATATGTTTTGTGTCAGTGGTGGTAGTAATGGCGGCTTTGATTTTGATCATGTTGGATGGTGATTGTGGCCATGATGGTATTTGTGATCAACAATGGTGGTTGTATTGCTCTGAAAACTGCGGGGGACTTTGGTGGCGATTGTGATCACCCGTGGGGTGGGGGGTCGGGGGTCGGGGAGGGGCTGTTGCAGCTGTGGTATTGACAGTGCTGTTGTGATGGTAAAGATGCTTGCTGTTGTTGATGATGATAAAGTTGAATCTGATCGAAAAGGTGATAACCTGTGAATTATTCTTGGATCTAGTACGTATTAATATACGCCCGATCCACTGCTGTCTCGTTTTGTTTCGCGGGCAGAGACAGACAGACAGACAGACAGAGACAGACAGACAGAGACAGAGAGGTGGTAGACCATGCAATTTTTCTTATGCAAAGAGCCCAGGTGGCTTGAATGTTTGCCGCCCAACGAGTGTCAACAGAATATGAAATTTGCCTCTGATTTCAGCGCATCCAATCCTTTCATATTGATTGATTGGTTCCTGCAAAAGTGTAGAATTAGTGCAACCGCGCTGTGTTTTTTCGGACGCGCAAGTGGCAGCCTGGCTTATGGAAATTAGCCATCAGACGTGTCTAGGTGCATTAAATATTTTTGTTTTAGATGGGAGATGAAGTTGAGTGTGTAAGGTGGAAGGTGTGATGACGGTTTGGGTTGACAGTGTAGGAAGGTACATGGCATGATTAGAAGAATGGAAGGAGTGAGGAGAGTGAAGAGTGGGAGGAGGAATAAAAGGATGAAGGAAAGGACGAAGAGTTGGAAGAGGGGTAGGGCTTAGAATAGGAGGAGAATGAGGAGGTGGAGGAAGAAGAGGAGGCGGAGATGATAAGGAGGAGAAGGAAGCGGCAGGTGAGAAGCAAGAAGAAGGAGATTAAGGAGGAAGAGGAAGGACAGGAGGAGGAAGAGGAGGAAGAAGAAAAGGAAGAGGTTGACGACAAAAAGGAAGAAGAAGATGATGAAGAGAAACAAGCAGGAGGAGAAAGAAGAGGAGTAGGAGGAGGATGACAAAGAGAAAGAGGAGGAGGAGGAAAATGAATAGGAGGAGGAGGAGGAAAAGGATAAGGAATTGGAGAGAAGAAAAAGAGGAAGAAGAAGACCAGGAGAAAGAACTTCAAAGAAGAAGAAGAAGAAGAAGAGGATGAGAAAGAGGAAGAGGAGGAGGAGGAACAGGAAGAGGAGGAAGAAGAAGAAGATCAGGAGGAGGAAGAGGAAGAAGAGGATGAGCGAGAGGAAGAGGAAGAAGAAGAAAAAGAGGAAGAAGACCAGGAGGAGGAAGAGGAAAGCAGCCACCTTTAGAAGATGACTGTGAAAATGCGTTGCTTCTTTGAAGGTGCTATAGTGGCATCATTTTTTTTCTCAGCTTTGACGCATGGATTGTGTTTCCAGTCCTCTCCTTCAGTGTCTTATCTTGCAACCGACATTGTACATTGTACACTCTTTTTACAGCTGCATTCACAATAGTTTTCTGAAACCTGGAATTTCCGTTTTTGCTCTGTACAAGGATCACGGACCATGATGATTGTGGGTGTAAGAATTGGAAGGACTTTGTTGGAGCCACAGAATGCAGTTGCATCAGCCACTGCTGTCTGTAATCGTTTCGGTTCTTACACTTTTGGAGTGGCTGCCTCTTTTGCAGTTAGGTAGGTACGCTTAAATCTGAGTGCCACCATTGTAATTGCGGGTTTAAAGACATTCCTTTGATAATTAATGTCTGCCCAAAGCCTTTGAACCAACAGCTATGGCTAGCTCATCAAGGGGGGGCTCCTTTGAGGTGCAATTGAATGGCCCATTAATTCCTTTGAAGGGCAATTCACTTGGCTGTTACCGCTTGTTCAGGGTGAGAATTGGCGAGGTGGGGGTTTAGGGGTTTCAGCCCCAAGTCTTCCGTAGAGTCCCATAGTAAAGTTTTTTCTCACCCAATTTCCAAGTGGATCATGGTCCAGCCCCAACCCCTGTTATTTTTCGACAATTCTCACACTGCGCTTGTTAATGGGATGATTTTGAGAAACCTTTGAATGAGCAGCTAATAATTCTGTTTGGGATGTCTTTTAGGGAGCTTTTGAATGAGCAGGTAATGCTCATCAGAGGAGTCCATTTGAGTGCCATTGTATTGGCAGTTAATGTTTCGTGAAGGGATGCCTTTGTGAAAGATTTGAGCAGCTAATATAATTATATGCTTACTCTGAAGCAACTTTCTTTGAGGGGTCTTTGAATGAGCAACTAATACTCTGAAGGGACTTCCTTTTTAGTGCATTTGAATGCTAATTCAAAACTGTGCCTTTTAGGAGCTTTTAAATTTGTTGTGAACACTCTTCAGAGATGTTAAATAAAATGTAAATATGCTCTATTTGACACAGCGACCATGTGACCTCGACCCTGTTCATTTTTTCTTTGAATTGACATCCTGGACATCCTTTAAACGGACGATTTCAAAGGCCTTTGTTGTGGGAGATGTTTTGAGGACCTTATCCTCAGGTCTTTGCACAGACAGACAGGTCATCAAGCCAACTGACCCTCGCTCTCCGCGGCTGGCCATCGTGTCCTGTGGTACAACGGGGACTGTGCGTACGTCTGCCAGGAGCTTCTTTTCTATTTGCCTTTTTAGGTCATTTGACCTAATTTTTCCTTAAATCATATTAGTGGCGACCAGCTGTTCATAGTCGGTGTTTACATATGGCCGCCTCTGCAGACCCAGATGTTTGCCTTCGGTGGTCCAACGGACGACTGGCTTCCCTGCGGTGGCTGGCGGGCCAGAAGGGCATCTGTGCTTCTCCCTCCCCCGCATGACCGATGCTGGCATCCCTTCAGCCACGAGCCCCCTAGCGCATTCATGCCAATGCCTTATGGTTAAACAACCCATATACCCTGTTGTACCCTACCCTGCCCTGATCTGTAGTGTCTTGAACCCCTCCCCTGTGCATCTTGCATTTTGTTTAATTTAATTCAACTTTTTTTAATTTACCAGGCTTACCTGGATGAGCCTATACATGCTCTATGCTGCATGCCCATTTTAGTATTTTTGTCTCGCTATTATTATTAGTAGTAGTATTTTAATTTTTTTATTACCCGAGGTATCTATAATTCCTCAGGTTTCAGATGTTAACAAGAATTTTTAACTCTAGAGTGGCCATCCATGTCAACATCTGGACGAACAAAAGTGCTTTGGAATGCAATAGCATTAAAACACTGAATTATTATTATTATAATTATTATTATTATTATTATTGCTTTTATTTTTGATTTTGTTGTTATTATTTTATCCCTGAAGTATACGTCCCTCAGGATCATAAAAAATAGGGGAAATGTTCTGGAATGACATGGTCTTTGCAGTTCTATGGTTTTGTCAATAGGAAATGTGCGTCAAAAGAAAATTATTATTATTATTATTATTTTTACTTTTTAAAAAAATTTTTTATTGCCCCGGGGTATACAGGATCACTCAGGGACTTCACTAATGCCTAATATAAAATCAAAAGTCTGGAAAGGCCCTACTCATCTTCTGTTTAGAGTCATACTCTAAATGCATGCATGCATGCATGCATACATACATACATACATACATACATACATACATACATACATACATACATACATACATACATACATACATACATACATACATACATACATACATACATACATACATACATACATACATACATACACACACACACACATGCTCATGCTTTAACCTATCACAGCTGATCAGCTCTTTCATAGAGCTTTTCATTCTTCTTTCTCAAATGTAATGTGTTTTGTTGAATTGCGGATACAAGCAGAACATTGCAGACGCATGAAAATCAATAACTAGTGTTTCATCTGTGATAGATAATTATTCAGAAATCGTCAGTAGCAGATGATGCCTGTCAGCATCCCCACACATCACTTCTTCTCGTCTATTGTTTCGCTTTCTTTTCTATGTTTCTGTTGTGCGAACTATTTGCCTCCGAGTAGGTGTCTTGGAGAGATGCTAAATGAATGAATGAATGTATGAATGAATGAGTGAATGAAAGAATGATTGAATGAATGATTGAGTGAGTGAGCGATTGAATGATTGATTGAATGAATGAATGAATGATTGAGTGAATGAATGAATGGATGATTGAGTGAATGAATGAGTGAATGAATGAATGAATGAACAAACGAATGAACGATAATGTCCAATGCATTGTGCCAGTGATTAATATTCTACATGTAATGTATGGTAGCATGGTAGGCTAGCCCATTGACCGTATGTTTAGTCATTTTAATTTGCTTTGTAATATGACTCCATTAATGATGATTGATGATGATGATGATGATGATGGTGGTGGTGGTGGTGGTGGTGGTGGTGGTGATGGTGATGGTGATGGTGGTGGTGGTGGTTGGTGGTGGTGGTGGTGGTGGTGATGATGATGATGATGATGATGATAATGAAAATAGTGATAATGATGATGATGATGATGATGATGATAATAATAATAATAATAATAATAATAATAATAATAATAATAATAATATTTAATAATAATAATAATAATAATAAAAATAATGACTATTATTATTATAATTTTGATAGTAATAATAATGATAGTGATAATAATAGGAGGTACTTAACCCATCAGAATCCCAGATGGTATAGAAGCCATGCCATTCCAGAGTGACACCAGTCCCGTCCCCGGATGTAGCTTCGAACACAAATCATAAATACGGTAAAAATACTTCGGGAAAATTTTATATTACTAATAATATTAGCACGAATAAATAATAATTATAATGAATGACAGAAATAAAAGTATTTTTAAAACCAAGGGATGGAGGACATGAAACATCTCAAACTGAAAAATGAAGACACCAAAGACAGAGGAAGGTGGAAGAGGAGGATCCGAGTGGCTGACCCCTTCGTAGAGAGGGATTAATTCAAGCCTGAAGGAAAAGAAGATGGTTGACCTGTGGTTAAAAATAATAATAGTCGTGTACATGTGTTGGCAGATTAATTACCAAAATATTTACCTTTCACCTTTTTTGGAATCCAGGTTGAATATTATCAGAACAGCGCTTCCCAATTCAAGGGTGGATGCAGAAATTTTCGAAGGGGTTGGGGGCAAAATTTTCTCTCTTGGGACAGGAAAAAAAATTCGTCTTGGTCACCGAAAAATCTGATGATTTTTTGTCGAATTCCCAATAAAACTATACCCATTTTATCTGCCAAAATAGTTGGTGACCTTTTTTCGTACAGTGTTCTTAAGCGCCTGCACGGACCTCATGTACAGACCTCATGGGTGGGCGGGCACATCAACTTTCCGAGCCAGAATAGCTGGTAAAAAATAAAGAAATTTCTGAATGGGGCCATGACCGGATTGCCCTCCCTTGGATCCGCCCCATCCCAATTCATTTACTCTGAAATTCTTTTTATTCGAAATTTTTGTGTCGGAACCCCTACCTAATCAAACTGTATTCTTGTGCACTTATGAAATATGCATAGCGCCTGCATGCACAATAGACCAATTATAATTCTAATTAGTTACAGTGATCGTTTTATGTAGAGTTTTAAACCATGAAATTATACTAGAAATAATTTAAAATGAAATTTCTCATGGAACCATTGTCTTTGCTGCGTAGTCTGATATAAATAAACCTGTCAAACAAGAATTTTGTCTAATTTCTTCTTCTTCTTCTTCTTCTTCTTCTTTAGTGTTCTGCCTTAGGCAGATCGTCCAAGATTCCAACGACACCATTCTTGTCTGTTCGGTGCTTTTTCCTTGATTTATTTATATCCTCGTCCCTTTTATCTGTCCATCAGCCAGTCCATCATCATCTTTCTTGGTCTTCCTGGCGGTTTCTTTCGGTCCATTCTTCCTCAATTTCCTCAAGGAACCTTTTCTCTCCTTCACGGCACCATTGGGTTCAGGGCGAACACCCTTTGGGAGATGTAGAATTAGAGTGTTCTGATTCACTGCTTTATATATAATCGCACTTCGTATTAGGGTACATTTAACCAATGTTGCTAACTGGACCATAATGTGCACCAGGCTCTATTCAAATGGGTTCTAGGACAAAATGGTAGCGGACAAAATGGTACGGACAAAATGGTACGGACAAAATGGTACGGACAAAATGGTACGGACAAAACGGTATGTTTAAATGGAAACTGAATGTGGGTATTTTATTGCTGAAATAGAGGATGGATAACTTTTTTGTGGCTGAAGTAGAGCTCTAGTGAAGAAAAAAGCCTGAGAAAAGGAGGCTGGATTGGCGAAAAAATGCTTGAGAAATGGAAGCTGAATTGATGTCTTTCATTCATGTGTTTCATGATGTATCCAGCTTCAATTTCAGCCATAAGATTCCTTAAATCAAACTCCATTTGTAATGCATCTTTCATTAATCCAGCTTCCATTTCAGCTATGAAAATACCTAGATACAGCTTCGATGTATGTATGTATGTATGTGCACTTGTTATAGCGCCCCTTCAAGCTCTCCTACTCAGAGGCGCTCCCGAATGCAGAGCGGACACTGCATCGGAGTTTCACGCCGAAGCGCTGAGCAATTGTGAGTGAGAGACTTGCCCAAGGTCCTTACGCGGCGAGGTGGATTCGAACCTCGAACCTTCCGGCTTCAAGGCAACGACGCCACCACTACACCACCGCGCCCCACAGACAGCGTTATTTTCATCAGTCCAGCTTCCATTTCATATGTAAAAATATCCATGCAGAGCCTTCATCCAGCTTCCATTTCACTTGCGTCTTTTCATTAATCCAGCTTCTATATCATATATAAAAATTCACTAATCCAGCTTTCATTTAATCCATAAACCATTTTGTCCGTACCATTTTGTCCGCTACCATTTTTTCCGGTCATCATTAAAATGTGGTGTCTGTCTGAGAATGAGATTTCTCGGTTGTTGTGGCCACAGCACTTACTTCCGTGTAGACATTCAGTTTTTTTATGCACAGTTGCACATTCAAGATAGGTGCAATTGTGCAAATTAAATTTTCCCCTCAAGTTTGCTATTCAGAAATGCATATTTTTAACATTTCGTCTGCTTTCAATCTGTGTCAAAATGTCATCGAATGTCACCAAATGTTGCCGAATGTCGCTGAATGTCATGGAATGTCACCAAATGTCACTGTATGCCACTGAATGTCACCAAATGTCACTGAATGTCACTGAATGCCACTGAATGTTGCTGAATGTCACTGAATGTCACTGAATGTCACCAAACGTCACTGTATGCCACTGAATGTCACCAAATGCCCCTGAATGTCACTGAATGCCACTGAATGTTGCCGAATGTCACCAAATGTCACCGATGTTTTTGTTCAACAACTAAGTCATACTGTTTGACTGAGAGATGGGTGGGTGGGTGGGTATGGTTAGCTAATCGGTCTCATCTGTCTGTCGTACGTTCTGTGTGTTTTATGGTTGGATGTGCTCTTGTTGCTGTCTGTTTATCTCTATGCATGTCTGTCTGTCTGCTTGTCTGTCTGTCTGCTTCTCTGTCTGCTTGTCTGTTTTTCTCTATGCATGCCTGTCTGTCTGTTTATCTCTCTGCATGTCTGTCTGTCTGTCTGCTTGTCTGTCTGTCTGTCTGTCTGTCTGTTGCTGGTGCAGGTTGGTCTGCCTTTCCCGGTTGCTATGCAATTTCGAGCAGCAGAGATGATTTAATTGGGAGGCACGTTAATGTTCAGCCATTATTTCCAGCGTAGGATATGTCAGCGTCGTGATGTGTGCCCGATGCGTTTAATGGGATAAGTTTTCAGATTAGGATTCTTAACCATATATGCTGCAGCTCTGGTATTAATTTTGTCTGATTTCTCAAGACTATCTCTGTTGGCTCCTGCCGCTATCTGGAAATATTATTGAAACAGGAGAATCGTGAATTCTTGATCCTTCATTTCTTTATTCATTCATTCATTCATTTCGAGAATTTATATAGCGCCTCTCCAAGAAACCTACTCAGAGGCGCTCCCAGCCCAGCCACAGCTAAAGCAAAAGGATTTGAGATACTTACAAAATGCAGGGAAATTTAATTTATATGTATTTTCTGGGTTTTTTACTGTTTATATCTGTAGCCTCACCATCTTGATTTTCAATTTTCGTTCCGGGGTTACCCAGGTTAGTGGGACCTGTTCATTTCTGGGTGACCCTTTCTGTGGATTCACTGTGCATATAATAATCAAGGTGTTCTATGAACATTAATTTTTTCATGTGTACTAGTTTTCCTTTGTTGTCTGCCTTGGTTCATTGTTTGTTTGTTGCTCGTCTTTTCTCAGAATAAACTGATCTGATTTGATTTGATTTGATATGTTGAAGCGAATAATAGTCTCTGATCTCTGCTTGGCTATAGTTGCTGGTGACACATGGAAATGATCTTGTACACTGCGCTGAGAATGACTATGTGTGTAATCTAATTGTATTGTATTGTATGGTATATGACCATTTATGAAGCGCTTCTCTCGGTAGAGACCTTTCAGAAGAACTCCCAGTGCGGTCGACCCATAGAGAAAAACAGGTTTTGAGGCAAGAGAAGGACGAGGAAAAATTACGGGAGAGAAAGGTGGAGCGAACTGCTGGCGGAAGTCCATTCCATGTATCTTTGAAACCTTCTCTGCCCACAAATGCTACTTCAAAGAAGAAACCAGCTTATATTTGCTGGCACTAGATCCGGTCAAGTCCACTGTAGCCATGCCTTTCTGTTTGTTCCTGTACCAGGTCAGAATACAGGGAGGTCAAGCCAAAGAGAGAGCATGGCGCTCTAATCTTGGTTGTCAGTGATGATGGTGGTCGTGTGGTGGGACAGGAGTAGAATCAGGATGAGTTAGAATCAGGACTCAGGAGCTTGTTGCTGCTTATCGACCCCAACCATTTCAATGATGATTGTGTCGCCCTCCTGCTTTATCGAACCTTGGGACTGGCACTGGCAGAGTGCAACCAGTGGCGGAGTTGATCCAACCAGGACGTTTATGTAGCACTTTTATAGCGCCTGTGTGAAAAAGCACTGAAGCATGACTAACAGTTCTTTAATGGTGCACCTGAAGTTTCTCTAGTCCTAATAAATATAGACTGACCATAATATGATGGGCATCCCATATAAAGGTATACAGAGACTGACTGCAGTCTGGCACAAGATTCGCTTGGCCATCTTGAGGAGGCGCTATATAAATTCTCAGAATGAATGAATGAATGGATGAATGGATGAATGAATGAAAGAGTGAATGAATGAGTGAATGAATGAATGAATCTATGAATGAATGAATGAGTGAATTAATGAAGGAGCGAATGAATGAATGAATGAATTGAATGAATGAAATGATTGAATGAATTAAATGGTATCCGGTCAATACCGCGCACACAATACCGCGCACACAATACCGCGCACACGAAACCGCGCACACGAAACCGCGCACACAATACCGCGATTCACAAGACCGCGCACGATCATTACCGCGCACGATGATAATCGCATACAAGTATTTCAACATGCATCCAGCTTCTATGTCAGATCTAAAAATACCATCATCCAACTTCTATTTAAGCGGTGTCACGACAATTGTTCTACAGACGACTCGTCAAACGACAACTGGTCTACAGACAACTGGTCCAGCGCTTGAGAAATGGAAGCTGGATTAAATTATTTTAGAGGTGAAATAGAAGCTGGATTGATGAAAATAACTCATGAGAAATAGAAGCTGGATGAAGGTATTTTTATATATGAAATGGAAGCTGGATTGATGAAAATAACGCATGAGAAATAGAAGCTGGATGAAGGTATTTTTAGATCTGACGTAGAAGCTGGATGCATGTTGAAATACTTGTATGCGGTTATCATCGTGCGCGGTAATGATCGTGCGCGGTCTTGTGAATCGCGGTATTGTGTGCGCGGTATCGTGTGCGCGGTATTGTGTGCGCGGTATCGTGTGCGCGGTATTGTGTGACAGTAAACCGAATTAAATGGATGAATGAAATGAATGAATGAATGAATGAAATGAATGAATGAATGAATGAATGTATGAATGAATGAATTACAATGTGATTTAGGTAGGCCCTATCTTAACAATCGGGATGTTTATGGTCCACTCAACCTTCCATTTGTTAGACGGCATTGGTAGGACGCGAGGCGGGCTGCCCTGCATGGCTGCTGACAGTGAAATTAGAATCCTGTAATAACTTTTGATGATCAAAATTTGATCATCCGTTCATACTATGAATATTATTGTAATCGTACTGCGTTGGGTCAGTTTGAAATCAAACGAAGATTATTTATAAACAAGTTGGTTCTATCACTTCCAAAGGCAATTTGGGATGATGATGTGAAGTGCTTGTCTTTCAGACCTTTCTGCTGGGTAATTAATAATTATACTAATGAGTAAAATGATAATAGCAATTATTCTTGAAGGAATAAGTTTGAAACAGCAGTTCTCCGTTATTTTCCTGAACATCTTCTTGTGTTTGTTTGGTTCAGTCCGAACAAATAAGGTTTCATTTCGTCGTGTTTTTGTCGTTCTGCGTCTGATATGTATTTATGTGTAATATAGCAAATGGTTTATTGAGAGCACGCACGGTGGCATAAAACTGCGGTTAAATGTACGATTCCGTTGTTCGGCCATTCGCCGATGTATCTTCTTGATCGCTGCACGATGCGTTTCATTGGTGGAGGAGGTAGAGGATGAGGCGGAGGAGGAATGGAGGAAGAGGAGTAGGAGTAGAAGAGGAGGAGAGGGACGGAAGCAGGATGGATAAAGAAGTGGAGGAGTAGGAGAAGGAAGAGGAAGGCAGAAGGAGAGGAGAAGAAGGAGGAGGAGTAGAGGAGGAGGAGAAGGAAGAGGAAGGCAGATGGAGAGGACGAGGAGGAGAAAAAGGAGTGGAGGAGGAGGAGAAGAAGAAGGAAGGAGGAGTGGAGGAGGAGGAGAAGAAGAACGAAGGAGGAGTGGATGAGGAGGAGGAGAAGAAAGAAGACGAAGGGAGGAGGAAGAGAAAGAGAGGATAAGTAGGAGGAGGAGGAAAAGAAGGAAAGAGGAGTGGAGGTGGAAGAGAAGAAGAAAGAAAAAGGAGGGAGAAAGAGGAGAAGGAATAGGAGGAAGAGAGGAGAGGAGAAGAAAGAAGAAAAATAGGATGGGAAGAGGAGGAGAGGAGGAAGAGGAAGCAGTGTGGTTTGGAAATGACAGCAAAATGTGTAGTGCATTGCGTATTTCTTGATTTGCGTCTTGTGATTCGCGATGACCGGCTAAGCGGAGTCGAGCATTAATAACTGCAGCGCCTGCCGGATTGGAGTGGTGCTGGTGGTGGTGGTGTTGGTGGTGGTGGTGGTGTTGGTGGTGTTGGTGGTGTTGGTGGTGGTGGTGCCAGTGGTGGTGGTGCCCAGCGATGCACTACTCCTCCTTTGCGATGTGTGGCCAAGGCTCATTTCGCATTGACCATTAGTCACCGCGAGGGCCAACCGGCGCTTTTAGTCCGGCGTCAGATGCTAAGTGCTGGCCGTCTATAGCTGCCGATATCCTGAAAACGGCCATAAATCGCTTCGAAAGTCCAACCCGGCCTCTGCCCGGAATCATTCAAATATCCATAAATCCCCGAGAGTTTGATGGGTTTGATCGCTCATCATGAAATATTTGCAATTCAACGTCATCGCGCGTCGAAGACGGCGGCGGCGGCGGGCGGGCGGCGCTCCAACCGGGGCGACGAGGATGGGATGGACGGGACGGAGGGACGGTGCGTCAACGGGACGGAGGGACGTGGCTGGCGGTAGGCGTCGGTTCGAACGCAGACAAATGTCTGACGGGCTGTCGTAAAAGCTTTCGACTGAAAGATTCCACTGCGGCCACCGCGGAACAAGGCCTGCTGCTGCTGCTGCTGCTGCTGCTGCTGCTGCTTTTAAAGTCTCTGCAGTTGATGGGAGGAGGAGGTCTCATTATGACGACTGCCATCAAGTCTTCGAGACCTCTGCGGCGCTGGCCGAGAGATGGATGCCGTGGCAGTTCTGCTGAGTGGAGGTTAAGACGATGCAGACAGCTGCTGTTAATTAATTGCTATTAATTATTGGTTCCTGTATTGTTGGCCGACGGGTTTCGCGTGTGGCTCAATAGAAGTTTGATAAATCTGTGTAAGAATAAATTCTGTTTAAATGCTGTCTAACGTGATATTCCTCCTATCTTAGAAGAACCCTTTCGGCTGCATTGATTCTTGAAGAGATTCTTACACATAGGCGGCTATATATAGGCCTAATTAAGGGCATTGTAAGGTTTAATTTGCCAGTAAGATTTCATGTGCACAAGATTCAATGGTTGATTTGAAGGGGCAATCACCTTGCCTGGTTGCTGCATATGTGTTAATTACACGTAAATTCTAAACACTGTATATATATATATAAAGAGAGAGAGACATACAGACAGAGTGACAGAGACAGACGAGAGAGAGAGAGAGAGAGAGAGAGAGAGAGAGAGAGAGAGAGAGAGAGAGAGAGAGAGAGAGAGAGAGAGAGAGAGTGTGTGTGTGTGTAGCCTTCTTCCTGTTCATTTTCGGGGATCTGATCAGTTGAGATCCTTCACCAACGCTCGTCCATTATTTTAAGGTCTCTGTGTAGGCCTACGGACCGTCCTAGCCCGAGATTAAAATCTCTGAAATAAGCCAACATTGGGAAGTGAACCGAGATCTGAACGGTCTTTAACAGAGGTGGGCATGTGACGCTTTAACCCAGCGGTTCCCAACCCGTGGCCCGCGGGCCAAAAGTGGCCCGCCAGGCCTCAGAAAATGGCCCGCAGCCTCAGAAAGAATTTTCAAAAATATATGAAAAATTAACAATTTGGACATGATAGAACACATTATAATTTTCTATTACAAATTATTTTATGTAAATGTCGATAAATAATATCAAACGTTATATTTTGAATCAATTATAACAATTTTATATGCTTTTAGTTAATACAATTTTAACCTTGTGGCCCCCTAATGTCCTTCAACTAAGAAAAAGTGGCCCTCGTGTCCTCCAACTTAGAAAAAGTGGCCCTCAAGTCAAAAAAGGTTGGGAACCACTGCTTTAACCAATTGATGTAAGCTAAAATGGGTATTTGGCTCAGGACGAGACTGTGTGTGGCCACAGCCCTTGCTTTCTTGTAGACATTCAGTTTATGCGCAGTTGTACACCCAAGATCGGTGCAATTGCGCCGATTAAATTTCCACCGAAGTTTTTGATTCGGAACTATTTTTAACGTCGTATAATATAGTCATTGTGATATTCTAAAGGGCTCAAATAATTATAGCCTCTGCTTCTTACATCGTCCGTGTTCTGTTAGGATCCTTGATCAACTCGATAATGATTTCCATTTCCTCTTCGAGCGAAGTCTGTGGGTTTCATCTTTACTATTATAGTGATCGTTTTCATCATCAACACGGCCACAAGTCCAGACGGGTTCATAATAATTATCCTCAGTGGTGTTCAAAGATTCTACTATATATATATATATATATATATATATATATATATATATATATATATATATATATACACACACACACATATATATATACTCCGGATCTAGCAATAATATTATGATCGAAATTGTTTCCAAAGAGTGACCATTAAACCTGGTTTGTGTCGCTGTTAAGGTTTAAGGTCAATGGCACACATGCATGTTGAAGGTCAAGGTCGTTGGTTGCTTCAGTTTAACAACACTGTGTGGCAACAATGACCATTAGCGTCGCCCTCCTCCTTTATCCAGGCTTGGGACTGGCACTGGCAGATTGATAACAGTGGCAGAGTTCAAACTTGCAGGTCCTTCCCTGCGAGTAGGAGCGCCTATCTTCACATTCAGCGTCTAACCATGACTTCCCTGGACTTCCCTTGACTATGCGACATCTCCCAAGCTGTTCTTAATTTCACAAACTGTTGAAGACTGGGTTTTTTTTCGATTGATCTCGGCCGGGAGCGCCTCTGAGTAGGTGCCTTGAAGGGGCGCTATATAAATTACGATTGATTGATTGAGAGCGTTTCCGTCGGTTTTTTGTGCTCTGAGGGTATTGTAAGATAGTTTTTACTTCTGTGAGATGCTTAAAACTCAGGACCGTGCCACTGGGTGATTGGGTGCAGGACATTTCCCTAACTGAGGTGGTATGTACAGAATGGGAAGTGTGCGAGGTGGTTAAATGTCATAATGAAAGCGAGGGAAACGTCCGGGTTGAGGTAAAAGTTTTGGGTTAAATATATCAGATGGGGGTTATGTTCAGGGGAAACGTCCATTGATATTGATTGGGGCATGTATAATTATTTCATCTCACCTAACCTTACCTTGTGGTAATCATGAGTGGCTTCCTAACTGACCCAAGACACGCTGGTCTCCTTTGCAGCACATTGTGGCCTACAGCAGATGCTTTGGCAATTTTGCTTTGTACATAGCATGACCCGTTTAGTTGTGTGATTGACACACCTGTTACGCGGGCTATTGATTATTTCTGTATGAATAATGTAGGCTGCTGCTGCTGATGATAGGCTGGCTTCATTACGGCGTCAGAGTGAGTAGTTGCATGCTCGTGAGTAAGTCTGTTTATGCTACACGGGCAACTCAGACGCCACATGGCACATGACGCTATATACCATGGGTTACATTTTGTGTTTTGCTGGGACTACCACATGGCAGATTATACAGGGAAGATCTAGTGAGTCACATGAGAGTGGCACATTGGATATCACTTGACACTTAACAGGTGATAACATGGATTGAATAGGTGTTTGACTAGGGATGGCATACAGCATGGGACTGAGGAGAAATTCTCCTCAGTCGTCTGCTGTATGGAGAATACATTGAATCACACTGGAGTGGTACAATGGAAGTCCCACAATGTCATGACAACGAATAGGAGATTTTTCCATGGAGGACATGGGTGTTTTACCTGGAATACCTGGGTGACACTTGACACGGATACCATAGGATGTGTGGACGTAGTACTATGAGTGCTAGGCCTAATGGAATGCCAAGTATAGTACTTGACTGTGGGTTAATTCCTAGGGGATTTTGATTTCTATTGTTGATACTGACTGATATTATACAGTGGTAGCAATATGAGTACATGTACACAAGAGTTTTTGCTTTGTTGCTGCACCTATTGATCCGTTCAGGGTTTCCAGTTTAGCTGAAGGTCATTGTTCTCAAGTAGTCTTTGTTAGTCTGTATTCAGCATAGAGATGAGCTTAATCAGTGACGAATATGACCATACGTATTAAACAGTGAAAATAAATTTAAGTCTATTACTGGCAATTTAGTAAATTGAGATGTGGACGAAAATTTTCAGAAACCATATCACCAAGCTTTGTTCCCTTCTCATATCTCGGCTTAGTTGGCTAGCATTGTTAATCCAAAACGTAAAGGACGTATTTGATTGATAATGAGTATGGAACTGAAATGGATTTGGTTATAAAGCAACATTCATTCACTCATTAGATGCATTTATATAGCGCCTCTTCAAGGGGCTACATGCAACCTTGATTCTGGATGTGGTGAGCTACATTGCAGAAGCGTCACCAGGGCCGGATTAAGAAATGTGGGAACCCTGTTCGGGAAATTTTTTGCGGATCTTCGGCCAAAAATTACCTCTTTTTAAAGTCCTTTTTCGAAAATTTCGTAGAATATGCCGATTATTCCCCTCCAAAAAAGTTGATGACCTCTTTTTTAAGTCGTTTGGTTGAAATTTTGCTAAAAGATCTAAACAGTTTCAGATTTTTTTCACATAATGTGTGTGGGCCCCTAAATTGTGGGCCCTGAGCATCACCATTTCGATCAGCTGTGTTTCAACAAAATGTAAATATTGGAAAATTGTGAAGCCGTTGGATTGGCGGAAATCTCAAGCAAAGCGCTCTGAACCAAAGGACTCGTTTTGTTGTCTATGAACTTCTGACTGCAGAAGCTTCATCTGCTGACATTGAGTGTTTTTGTGATTCGGTATGGTACATGCAAAACTCTGCAATAGACTTGGAATTGAAAAATCTAGAAAGTTGGTGTTTCTTTCGAACTTATGTACAAGAAGCAAATAGCAGAAGATGAACACTTGTATTGTGACTGACTGACAACTGGTGACTACCACCAGCAGTGACCTAACTGGTAGTGTTCTAGTTTACAAGGTGTGACTCTGTGGCTAACAACGTTATCTGTTCTCCCAGCTAATTGGAACAGTGAATGAACCGTTGGATTTAACTGACTGTTCGTCAGTCCTAAGTTGTACTATGATTATTTAGTATAGGCTACATAATGTACCTGCTCAAAAATTGTTGACTTGTATTGTACCGCTGCAAAAATAGGTGGTAGAATATACATACAAACTAAGAACTACAGGAGAAAAATCATATTTTAAAAAAACCTTTAAAAGAAAAAAAATCGGATTTATTGATTCTTGTTTTTAAAATCGAGATTATTTTAACAACCCTGTAGAACGTCTCTTTTTATATCTTCAATATGTGACGCTTGCTGTCAAGGACAATGCCCTCCAACTCTCAGTACATGTGTTTTGTTTCCGTCAGATAGCTAGTCACTGTAATTGTAGTTGTAATTCGTATACAGTTGTCTAACTCTAATGTATCAAGCGATGCCAATTCAACAGGTAAGTTTTAAGTTGCACATGATGACAGCAGGTGCTAAATCCAGACACGTATGAATCCAGGTAGCCAGATATGTGCTCTACAATAAAAACAAAAGATAACCTAGCTAGCAGAGAACCGTATGGAACAGCAGTGCATGACAGCAAAGCACTAGATGACTAATTGCATTTAAATGCACTGATTGAGTGCACGGACTAAGATTAGTACTAAACTACCAATTAAACGCAGGACCTTCAACGTTGTAGATTGAACGTTATGTAAGATTATCATGGTCACTGTTTATATTCGGTTTTCTTCGTGGATATTTCCTGATGGCTCTAATACTACTGCTGTTTGTTCAGTCGGCGAATTATATTCCTTAGTGCGAAAGGTGACCAGGTGCAATTTCATGACGTATACAGACGACCACGGGAATTATTTCCTTTCTTGAGCTGAAGAAGAGAAGTCGGCCTATATATATATATATATATATATATACACCGTGATTCAAAAAAAAGTAAGCCAAAATGTTTTTCAAATATCTCAAATGCCTGATGACATATCATGCTAAACTTTTTAAAATATTTAGAGAACTGGACCAAGAATATGATTCCAAAATTTCATGAGATAAAGTTGAACGGATAAAAAGATATGAATCTTCCAACTTCATATGCCGAAATTTCAGTTTACAAGCAATTTTCTGTTAGATTCAATAGAATGTAAGTCAGTTCTGTTTTTCTTATATCTCTTATGCCTGATGATTAATCATACTAAAATTTTCCAGATATGTAGAGAATTGAATAACAATATGACTCCAACAGTTTTGTTTGATTATTTAATTAAATAAAATGCTCGAAATGTCCTCCTCCTGCTTGCACGCAAGCCTGGAGGCGCTGGCGCCATTGTGCAACAGCATCGTCGATTATTCTTTGGTCTAGGCCATCTCACACTTCCATCAAGCGCTGCTTCAGATCGTTTATATCATGGATTGTTGTCTAGTCGGTCTTGCATCAAGCTCCACACTTCATAGTCGACAGGATTCAAATCTGGGCTGTTCGGAGGCCATAATGTGGGAGAAATGAAGTCTGGCGTCTCTCTTGTTAGCATTTCAATGGTTTCCTTGGCTCTGTGGGCTAAGACACTGTTCCTGTTGAAAAAAGCAGCCTTCTGGGGCTAGATTTCTGATTACATGTAGAAGATGTTGTGACAGCAGAACGTCGCGATAATAGGCTCCATTAATTTTTACTCCAGGATCACTGAAGATCAAAATTGGGAGCTATCAAGCGTCGAAACCGCAAAGAACATAACAGACTTGCTGAAAACTGAAGTTTCGGGAGATGAAGTTGAAATATTCATATCTTTCTATCCGTTCAAATTTATGACTTGATATTTTGGATTCCTATTCTGGGTTCAATTCTCTAAATATTGGGAAAATTTTACTATGATTAATTATCAGGTCATAAAGATACTGAAAATAGTTTGACTTACATTTTATTGAATCTAGCAGAAAATTGCTTGTAAACTGAAATTTCGGCATATAAAGTTGGAAGATTTATATCTTTCTATCCGTTCAACTTTATCTCATGAAATCTTGGAATCATATTCTTGATCCAATTCTCTAAATATTTGGAAAATTTTAGCGTGATATGTTATCAGGCATTGGAGATATATGAAAAATAATTTGGCTTACTTTTTTTTGAATCACGGTGTATATATATATATATATATATATATATATATTGACCTTAAATCTAGCGGTTCTAGCCCAAGACGCAAATGCAGACATACCGAGAGAAAGCTAATTTAACGTAGTTATGATTAGAATAATAACAATACGAGCAGTAATAACTAATAACTAATAAATGATGTAGATATGAGTGGAAATGGCGAAAATTTACCAGATCAACACTGACTGCCTTATGCCCAAGGTGAGAAGTCTGCTTTTCACACCCCATTTCCAAGTGAATCATAGTCCAACTCCCCCAGCTGTTTCTCCACAATTCTCACACTTCTGATGTCCATGACTACCGACATCAAAGAACCTAACACTGTCTTGTTCTCCGGCGTTTTGCGATGTGGCCAAGCACCTTGCCGGTGGAGGAATGAATGAACGCATGCGTTGAGAACGTTGATGGATGGTCGGCAATGCTTTTCGGATTGTTTGACTGGTTTTTTCGCAGCGCATGCCACATCGTTATTAGCCAGTCCACTACGGACAAAGTTTCGTTATAACAAGCAATTAGGCGCGGCGGCCATCCAATCGGCGGCGCGCGGACGTACCCGGGCATGCGCGCGGACGTACCCGTGCATGCGCTCCTCTCATGAACCGACTCCGCGTCCCTTTGGCCTACGCAGCTGATAATAACGGTGGGTAGATATAGTTGGAGATGGCAGGCAATATTTACGTGAAGATCCTCTTCCGTCGCACGGCTTGTCCTCCCCCTCGACCGCCGTTCTGGCAACCGCTGCCGCCGCCCGCCGCCTAATGAACAAATGCATCTGTTTTCACCTGAGACTCGTCGCCGCTCGTTTACCTGTGTTCCGTCAGGTAAATAAGGAGGAGAGCGTTCGTGTCGGAATGGTAATCTTCTGCCACTCACGGTGACTTATAATTATGGATCCGGTGGTCGTCCGTCCGTCCGGGTGTCCGTCTCTCGCTGTCTCTGTCTCTCACTGTGTGTGTGTGTCTCTCTCTCTCTCTTTCCGTCTCTCTCTGTTTTTGTCTTTGTCTCTCTGTCTCTGTATCTTTGTTTCTTTGCCTGTCTCTATCTGTCTCAGCCTCTCTCTCTCTCAGCCTGTCTCTCGTTCTGTCTGTCTCTGTATCTCTCTCTCTCTCAGCCTGTCTCTCGTTCTGTCTGTCTCTGTATTTGTCTCTCTATCTCTTTCGTTCCCTCTCCTTTTCTTCTTCTTCCTCCTCCTCCTACTACTCCTCCTAGTCCTTCCCCTTGTCCTCCTCTTCCTCCACGACCTCCTCCTTCTCGTCCTCCTCATAGTCCTCTTCATAGTCCTCCTTCTCGTCGTCCTCTTCCTCCTCGTTTTCGTCCTCCTTCTCATCTTCGTCCTCGTCCTCCTCATCGTCCTCGTCCTCATCCTACAGCACACCGTTGCCAAGCATTGTGCGGCGATGGGAAATTGAGAACACTGACAACCGTTGCACGCATGATGCCCGTCTGTCTGTCCGTCTGTCCGTATGCCCGTGTGAGTGCACGCTCGTGTGTGTGTTTGTGTGTGTGTGTGTGTGTGTGTGTGTTCATGTGTGTGTGTGTCCCACTGTCGTCACAAGAAGAAGACGCGTTATGATTACTTCTTCTGTTTCATTTTCAACAGACACACGTGTATTCGTGCCATCTGGATCCTTCGTCGCTTTTCTCGCGCGATGGTCTCTGAGTCTCTCGTCACCGTCGCAAGCTGCGTTGGCGATTGCTGTAGTACACGCTGCTTGAATGGGTGGTTGCCATGCACGACCGTGCATGCGTTGTCACAGTCGAAGGCTAAGCTAGGGTAGTCAGGCACAGCGACGTAACGGCGTTCGTCTAGAAAGTTGGGGATACTAATTTTCAATACCATACCCCTTCGTGACTTCTTGCATAATTCTAAAGGCGTCTTTGATGCAATAGTAGTGTAGTGGTGGTGGTGGTGGTGAGTGTTGTAGTGTTTTATACTTTAGTAGCAATAGTAGGCCTAGTAATAATAATAGTTTTAAAAGTAGCTATAATAATAACAATAACAATAACCATGATGATGATGATAATAATAATAATAATAATAATAATAATAATAATAATAATAATAACAACAACAATAATAATAATAATAAATAATAATAATAATTTGAAATCCCGAGGGTCTGAGGTTCCTTGGTTAAGAAATAATAATAATGATAATAATAATAATAATAATAATTATAATGAATAATTATAATAATAATAATAATGATAATAATAATAATTATAATAAATAATATCCATCTGCATTCATGCTACGATGCCATCGCATTTTGCGGCATCTTCACTTATGTTGCGTTATTCATTAAATGTGCCTCATAACTTTTCTATCAACCACTATCATACATATAGGTAGGTCTAATCCTATGCATCATGGATCTGGTCACTGAGTAGCCTCTGAATTGACAGCAGTAAACAGCCCTCAGCTGATATATTCATTTTCTAACAGTCGTAAATGAAGTATCATGCATCATCTTCAGATAAGCACTTAACATCAGTGACCATCACCATCTGGCCAGCTACATGCACAATTGCACATGATATGGTTACGTCTTGTAAATAATATGCACGTTATTTCTTACATATTCGTTCAAATTTATGACATGATATGTTGGAATCATATTTTCTTCAATTCTTCAAATTTTGAGAAAATTTTAGTATGATTAATTATCGGGCATCAGAGGTAATATACGAAAAACAGTTTGGCGTAATCTTTATTGAATCACAGTGTACATATAGGGAGAAGCTTTTTTGATGTTTAGAAAAAATTATGGCTGGCTTTAGTTTAGTGATGTATCATTGTTTGGCTACATATTGGTTAATTTAATAGTAGATTTATATAATTGGTCAAGAGATTCGTGTTAAGAGAACAACTAGGTGTTGTTTCTGCTGGACCTGCTGTTTGGTGTATGGGGTCATCTCAGTCTTGTTACCTGGATTATTATTAATTTCATCACCTGTCATGTTGTTATTCGATTGTTTTAAATTCCATCATATGATGATACCTGCTCTTATAATGATCGCTTTGGAGAAAATGGTCGAACTAGCTGATTGATTGATTGATTGACTGACTGACTCACTGATTGATTGACCAATTGATTGTTTGAATGGTAGATGGAATTAATGAATCGCTTGAATCAGATTGACTTGCTGATTGGTTGATTAATTGATTGATTGATTGATTGATGGACTGACTGACTGACTGACTGACTGACTGACTGACTGACTGACTGACTGACTGACTGACTGACTGACTGACTGACTGACTCACTGACTGACTCACTGACTCACTGACTGACTCACTGACTCACTGACTCACTGACTGTCTGACTGGCTAGATGGCTGGTCTGATGGAATGGACTGGGCGACTTATTTATATGTGTGTTAAATGCATATTAGTTGAATCACTTAATTGAATTACTGACTAGTTGAATCACTTGAATAGAAACCAGCAGACCATTAGATAAGAAATGGCTGCTCTTTGGTGATGCAGTATTCACCTCTTACCTCCCTTTAACTTCAATTCAATTCAAGCTTGTTTATTCAGAGAGATCAGCTTGAGAATGCAAAAAATATATACATAGTAAAAATAATATATACATACCTAACAACGACACAGTTCTTTTTTTACTGTGATATACCTTTTACCACCAGTAGTTTCTCACTGCTTGTATAGACGTGCCAATCTCAGATGCAGGTAATTGCTGTTAGGTCACTTCTTCCTATTTTTTAATTCTCACAGATTGGCCGGGTTAATACCAATCCCACGGCTTCTGTAGGTCGATTTTTGTAGACATGTGACCTGCTAACACTTAATAGCAAATGCCCTATCCTTACAGACCCTAACAAAGACGGCAATACAGTATACACTTATACACTGCTAGGGAAGCCTAGGTTATCAGAGAAAGGCAAATTGTGTTGGTACTCAATAGTGTATGGAAAGGGTGTCAAACCTTAGCACAAAGGAGATATACCCTGTTGTAATCTGAGAGGTGCTTCAATAAGACTGCACTGGAAATTTTTGGCTAAACTAAATCTTAAAATTGTGCATATAATTATGTTAGCATAAAAACTGCAGCAAAGAGTCAAATATTAATGGTTTAAAAATCTCAATTTTTGATTTTTTTTTCATTATCAGTCACCAGTGTCACATAAAACTCATTAAACCTTAGTGGCCTGAGATATATATATCATATATCATATATATATATGACATCTCTTATAAGGGGTGCACGATAGTGTAACGGTAATACAATGCAGGACAATTAATAGGTTTGGGTTGAAAACCCAACCATGGCAGAAATCTGGGTAAAGATTTAATAAGATTAATTGTGGGGAGCAGTAGTTTAGTGGTGGGTTCGGTGCCTTGGAGCTGGAGGGTTCCAGATTCAAATCCACCTCAAGCCACCATGTAGGGACCTTGAGCAAGTCCTTCACTCATAATTGCTCGTGCTCTCTGGCATGTAATTCCGCATAGATTGAGTATTCGTGACTTTTGGGTTTAATATTCGTCAATATTCGTGAATATTAAGATTTTTTAATATTCGTAAATATTCGTAAATATTCGTTAACGGGTTAAAGCGAAAAATCGAAAACGCAATGTTACCCGGTAAAGCAGTTTAAGTTTCTGTATGCCTTCATGACATTCACTCGCATTCAGGGCAAGGCTGAATTAAAATATGCAATGCGCTTAACATGCTGAGATCAGGATATTTTTTGCTTGGCAGTTGGCACTATGATTTCCTGTGTTGGCATTTATAGTTACTCATCCTGCTACACTGATATAAAACTACTTTATCAATTATTTGCAGTTACTATTATAGGCAGTTAAAGTTTGATTCTAATTTTGCCTACTATTGCTGCTATTTGCCAACTGCCATCGGTGACTGTCTCTTTTCAGTTGGGGAGGATGGTCAGAAGACAGACAAAGTGACTAGCATTAAGTATTGAATGTGATAGACATATGAATGATGCATAGCCACATTGGCCAGACCCAGCAGAGACCTGGAAGTTTTTAACAATAATTCTATTAAAGTTATTGCAACTTACTGATATAGACCTATGCGTAGGCTAATTCAATTTTGTGCAATTCATTCAGTAAGCTTAAAAGTAAAACATTTTCATAAATAGCAAAATAAAAATTAAGAATAAAGAATTTCCTGAAAGAACACAATATTTTACGAATATAATATTCGTTGGGAGTTTTAATATTCGTTAATATTCGTGAATATTTGAAAATCTTAATATTCGTAATATGCGAATACTCAATCTATGTAATTCCGATTCAGCGTCCGTACTGTAGTCGGGAGCGCCTCTAGGTAGAGAGCATGAAGGGGCACTATAGCAAGAGCAAGAAATAAATAAATAAATAAATAGAATGAGGTTGTTAGTTGCCCTGATATTAAATTGTTTCTAAGGTACAATTAAAAGTAAGCAATTAAAAGAAGAATAAAAATCGAAACTACGATGATCAAATTAAAGAGGTCTTTTCATGCAGAACAGATTATTATTTCAGAGTGCATTTGCCAGTGCCGAAAGATAAGAGCCCACCACAGCCCCGTTGTGGCGCCTACCTCCCCCCTACAACCCCACCCACCACCACCCACCAACTCCGTATCGATGCCAAGGCTTTCTTCGATGCTTAATAGTGACCGTCGTGGCATCAGCAGCAGAGTAAGACAATGAGCTCTTCCGTTCGCTGGTGGCCAGGGCAATGAATAACCAGGCCTTCCTGCTTTCCCTGCCAGTGACACGAAACGGAGTATCCCCCTGAAAGCTATCCGGGGGGATGAATTAATCTATCCCCCCGGATGGAATTAACCGGTCTATACTATCCGGGGGGATAAACCATCATATCCCATTTTTTGAAAAATGCACATAATAAAAAATTTATGCTGCAATCAAAATTTAAAGTGACTCTAATTTTGTAAGTGTTCTAAGCAATGCTCAGACAAAGGCAACTCGAATTTATTTAGTGACTCTGAGTGTTCGCAAGTGTTTTAAATATTTGAAGTGCTCTAAAAACAGGGCAAAACAAATTATCTAGTAGGAATAAACATACCTGTTAGTGTCATTGTTCAAAACAAAGCAGATGAAAATTAATTTGCCCAAAAAATGCAGGCGGAAGCGGTTTTTTCGACTTTTTTAATTTAGGGGGGGATACAATTAATACGGGGGATACTCTATTTCGTGACACCGGACGCTGGGCCACCGACGGACAACGAGTTTGTGCCGTGGAATAAAACAAGATCAAGCCCGACCGGACCTGCTTCATAAATCAAGGCTTATTATCACTGATATGTTAGCTGCGGTATTAGAGAGGGAGGTACGATCACCCCCACCCTCACCCTACCCCACCCCACCCCATCTCTCTCTGATGATGACCGCTGTTTACGTCATGGTTGTTTCAATGCCGACAGATCTGTACACTTTTAATGCGATGTAGTGTAACGTAACACTTTGTTTGTATGCGTACTTGCTATAGCGTCCCTTCAAGCTCCCTATACTCAGAGGCGCTTCTGCAACACTTTGGCTCCAAGGCGACGGACATATATCCACTACACCATCGCGCCTGACGATGGTCTGGACCCTGATGATTTTTATGTGAATTGATCAGGTTTATTCTCCATCATGGCGGCCCGTTGAATGTTCGCCACATTATAAGGATGTAATTGTAAGATCAGGATAGCTGCATAGTTAGAGCACTTCGTCTGTGAGAGTATCAAGGGTCTGATCCTCCACTCAAGCTGTATATCGTTTTAAAACACTGATAAATCGGTATTTTATTCAATTGATTGTGGCACTTCGTATATGACATAATGAGGTGAATGGTTGATATGTATAATTAACCTGATCTGTGATTGCACATGTGCACATGCACTATTGCACATGTGCAGTTGTGCACATGCACTATTGCACATGTGCGCACGCATTATTGCACATGTACACATGCACTATTGCACATGTGCACTATTGCATGTGTGCACGTGCACTATTGCACATGTGCACATGCGCTATTCCACATGTGCACAGACTGCACATGCACTATTGTACTTGTGCACATGCACTATTGCACATGTGCACTTTTGCACATGTGTGTGTGTCTGCACCTTTGCACAGTTTCCACTTGTTTTGTTTCGTGCTTTGATGGTATGTGCCACTATAGTTAAAATAGAAATGAGAAGCAGCGACCCTGCTAGCAGAATGATACTGTTCCATTTTGGTTTACCCTTTGACATCCATGGACAGTTGCAACATATGAGGCGCGGTGGTGTAGTGGGTATGTTCGTCGCCTTGCAGCCGGAGGATTGCAGGTTCGAATCCACTTCAGGCCACCTAGTAGGGACCCTGAGAAAGTCCTTCACTTGCAAAGTTCAGCGCTTCAATGTGAAACTCAGATTCAGTGTTCGCGCTGTAGTCGGGAGCGCTTCTGAGTAGATATCTTGAAGGGGCGCTGTAGCAAGTGCACATACATGCATGTGAACACTATGTGTACCGTATATATATATATGGGACGCGGTGGTGTCGCGGTATGTTCGTCGTTTTGTGACCGAAGGGTCGCAGGTTCGAATCCACTTCAAGCCACTATGTATATATATATTTATTTATTTATTTAAAGAAAATAGGTCCAGGAGGAAGTTCCAACCTAGTCCGATTAGCTCATGCAATTGTGATAAGCTTGCAAATCTCCACAGGTATAGTAAGTATAGCGCAGTGATCTGCGGCCAGTGCTATTTCATGACTGGAACACAGAACTCTTTTATGTACACCGCCGCAGTGCCAACCTTAGTCAACAGTACAGTCCATATGAGAGGCAGTGCTAAAGTGTTACGTGAACGAAAGTGAGATTGAGAGAAAGCAACGCAAGACAAGTCTAGATGTTTGCTGAGGGACCACAGCGTGAATCTGGCCCGAAGCTCTATGGTAGAACCACCCTCAAAGTAAATGGCCACAGCCCTGCTCATCTTTCAAATGAATACAGTGAGTAAGATTATATATCACCCAGCACTAGGCCTACTGGACAAGAAAGGAAGTGTTCTGGTTGAAGTGCACACTAAACGTAGCAATTTGGCAACATGAATTCATTATTAGGATGAACAGTTTGTTTGTTTGTTATGTGCACTTGTTTTAGCGCCCCTTCAAGCTCCCTACTTAGAGGCGCTCCCGACTACAACGCGGACACTGCATCGGAGTTTCACGCCGAAGCGCTTAGCAATTGCGAGTGAAGGACTTGCCCAAGGTCCCTACGCGGTGACTTGAGGTGGATTCGAACCTGCAACCCTTTGGCTGCAAGGCAACGTAGATGATAGTTGATATGCATATCTCTGATCTATTGTGTTATGTTGTTTGTATGCACTTGCTCTTTTCTGCACCCTCGCAGTTTCAATTGTTCTTTGTTCTGATTCATCGTTTAAAGATCAGTGACATTGTATACAGTTAAAACGGAAATTAGAAAGGGGCACCCTGATATAGCGGAACGATATTGCTGCTTTTGGGTTTACCCTTCGACCCTCATGAACTGTTATGGAAAAATGTATACTCTTTTTTGGTAATGAAGCTATAATTAATCGAAAATTTAATTGATTTACATCCAATTGTCAATCGGATATGATGGTTTCTGATTTACATCCTTTTGGAGTTTTGTTTTGACTGAGTGCTTGTGAATAGCGTAGTCTGGTTCTGATGGCTTCGCTCTTTTTGGTGCAGCAGAAATGGCAGGATTACGATTACGATGTATTACAGTTGGTTGTAATGTACACGGTGTCCCGATGAGAAATAGAACCCTACGAATGGTGTCATAATTCGGTCAAAACTTTAAGGATTTGTCTGAAATTTTAAAAGCAGCAACAGTGACCATATTACTACCAACTCCTAAAGCCGATTAGAAATATTCTTGAGTTTGTCAGATTTATGAGTTTTTCAAATGCAGCACCGAAAAATGGAACTTTCCAACAGGGAAAAGCTGAAAGGAAGTGAAATTCAGCTACACATGGTGTTGAAAGTGTCCTTCTTGTTCACGGACACGCGACCGTTGACATAGTAGTGTAGTAGCAGTCCCGGGAGACACTCGGCTTCATATCCCGCAGCTGTGGCTGCCCAGTAGTCCAGACCCTAGATCCGGAATACCAGGTACATGTACTGGAGGAGCGCGTTTTTCGTTCCTGTCTTCATGACATGATAACTGTAGGGCGCGTCTGATTGAAGTGTGGCAGCTGTTTGACCAGGTGATCATCGACCGGACCATCAAACAGTAGCGTCTACGTCTACGGTCGTGTGTCCGTTAACAAGAAGGACATTTTGAACACCATAATTATTTCTCTGCATGAATGTCACTTCCTTTCAGCTTTTCCATGTTGGAAAGTTCCATTTTTCGGTGCTGCATTTTGAACACCCGTAAACTTGACAAACTCACAAATATTTCTAATCGGCTTCAGGAGTTGGTAATAATATGGTCACTGTTTTTGCGTTTAAAATTTCGGACAAATCCATAAAGTTTTGACCGAATTTAATAACATTTTTTGTAGGCTTCTACTTTTCATCGGGACACCGAGTATATATGTTATTATAATGGTAGGTAACAATTGCAGTGGCAGCGCCAGGATTTCAGTTGGGGGGGCTGAATATCCTCGTGGAGGAAATATCGCCAAAATTTCTGACGACCTTTTTTTAGTCATCTGGTCGAAATCTCATTATGGAAATTTCCATAAATTTCATTTGCGAAAATTGCTGACGACCTTTTTTTTAGTTTGGTCGAAATGTCGAAATCATTTCATGCTTATGTTTCAGTTTCAGGGGAGGGGCTAATCATGGAAATATTTAATTTTTACATGTAAAAAAATTCGGATGGCATTTTTTAGCCTCTAGCCGCCCTACCCTGACACGACTACTGGACAATTGATGAGTCGCTTGATTAACAGTGTGGCATCATTAATTGCAATTGTCTTCTCTGCTGATTCATTAGTGAGTGTCCCAGAAGTGTGATTCTGGCCTTGACCGATCTTCCTGTTTGAAGCTAACAGACAGCCAAATCTATCTGTCTGTCTGTTTGTTTGTCTGTCTGTCTGTCTTTCTGTCTATCTATCTATCTATCTATCTATCTTATCTGTCTGTCTGTCTGTTGGTCTGTCTGTCTGTCTGTCTGTCTATCTGTCTGTCTGTCTGTTGGTCTGCCTGTCTGTCTGTCTGTCTGTCTGTCTGTCTGTCTATCTATCTATCTATCATCTGTCTGTTTGTCTGTCTTTTCTCTATCATCTATCTATTTATCGATCTATCTGAGGAATTTATATATTTATTTATATAGCTCCCCTTCAACATAACTATTCAGAGGCGCTCCCGACCCAGGATAATATATAGTACTCAAATGATGCAACATTTTCCAACAGGATTCTTTAAGCTTTTTTCTATTAGGCCTTATGTAGTGCAAGAATTGTTGTCGTCTGTGCTAAATGTTCAGCAGACAAGAGATAATATTTTGTTCAGACAATAAAAAAGATGGCGTTATTGCAATTATGTTTTTCACTGAAGACAAATCTCTTTTGAGGAGTATTTGTGGCAACTCTTGCTCCTGTATATATCACTTTTTGAGGATGACTGTTCTGCCTTTGTGTGTGTCTCTGTGTCTGTCTATGTGTCTGTCCATGTATAGGCCTATATCTGTGTATATCTCTATGTGTCTGTCTGTTTGTCTCGTCTATGCGTCTCGCTGTGTGTCTGTCTGTTTGTCTATCTGTCTGTCTGTCTGTCTGTCTGTCTGTCTGTCTGTCTGTCTATAAACACACATGCATCATCTGTCATTGGACTGTTTAGGGATGTAGAGACAAATTGAAGCGGGTTGAGGGGAGGGCTGACCGATGGTTTTGGGAGGGGCGTTTCTTGTTGTTTCCGAGAAGACTTAACCTGCCATGTGTTGTTCTATTCCAACTGTCTGTGTTTTTGCTGAACTGTTTGTATAAAGAAAGTTCACATCTTTGATCTTTTGTAATATTGTATGACTGTATGTATTCATTATTCATTAATTATGGAAATTTATATGGCGCCCTTCAATGTTTCTACTCAAGATTACTCCCAACCCAACCCCGGCTGAAAAGGCCGGTTTTAAGGTTTTAAGGCTGTTATAAAACGCATCTGAGCAAACCCTAGGTATAAGACTTATATAGACAGTGGATGCTCATTCCATATCATAGGGCCAATAACAGAGAAAGCACAGTGCTTCATATATATTAGGGTGTTTTTAAGGTACATGTGAAATTTTCAAATAAAAGATTTTTTAACGACCAAATGAAATTATTGTGCCAAATCATATGTGAACTGAATATCTGAAATTATAACTCGATAGCTGAACATTTAGGACTTGCTCAAGAGGACTGAAGTTACTAACACGGTTGCATTCAAGCATTAGAATCTACGACGTTCAATACACGTGAGCTGCATGCTATAAAACCCTTCTCAGTGACTAGTTCCCAGCAAATAAACATTCATGATCATGTCGTTACTGATTATGATGTTGTTTTTGTCCCTGGTCATGTGTTGCAAATGGCGGGAAGTGGTGCTTTTAATTCTTGTATCATATGGCAGGCGCAATGCAAATTGATTACAAAAAAGCTGAAATTTAGTTGATAGGCACTACTGATATCACTTCGGCTATGCGAAGCTGTCTTCACAAAGGAGAGGTTCCCATGCAAGGTACTGCTCAATTTACGCATACACCAAGGAATCAGAGTCTGGATGACAACGTATAAGAGACAGTAGCAATTGTACGTTTCAATTTGGGAGAGATGATCTTGCAGCCCTGGCAGCAGAAATTCTTCTGAGCCACAAGTTTCCCTTACTCTTCACCTGAATAACAAGATCATGCCAGATGTTACAGAGACAGGACGATAATGGTATATTTCATAAGGATGTTACCAAGCTATTAGCCATCCTCTAACTCCACTCACTGACAGCTACTGTCATGTCAGATTCTTGTTGCCTGAGATCTGAAGCTGGGGATTGGAAGACAAAATCCTGGCCTTGTGTTTTAACACAGTGGCGAGTAAAACGAGTTGCAAGGGCGGCATATGCATGAAGCTGGAAGCGAAATTGGGAAAGGACCTCTTGAACCTTGCCATCGATACCATGCTTCTGAAATTGTTCTAGAAAAGCGTTTCACTGCGTGATTCTGCAAGAACTCCAGTGTTGGAAGTCTTTAGTCAAGAGCTACTAGACTTAATAGTCATTTTCCAAAGATGAATTCCACCAAAGGGAATAAAGTTCAGGTAACCAGGTACATTTCACCGTGGACGTTGGATGTCATATGCGATTTACATGATCGAGTTGTGGCTTTTCAGTTATCAATTTTTCATTCAGCAACGTCAGAGCACAGAGAGTATAATCTCGACCATTCTACTCTGAAAAGGTATGGGGAATCATTTAAATACTTGAAGTGTCACTCTCTGTGACAGCAACTTAGTCTCACATGAAGTATTATTTCACCTGTATACATGAAACAATGAAGCCCCAAAGGGGAATCCATACTTACCAGGCCAGAGAAGTCTTACATGTCGCCCTAACAGTATTTTTCCGACACCTCTGATTTTTTCAGAGACCCTGGTTGGCCACAGCTTTTTGACGAGTCCTAGACTACAGCATGCGCAACGATTTTGATGATCTAGGATCTGATTTCATGAGAGGCTTCCTACTGTACCTAAGCCACCACCAAAAATATTCCAGATACTCGGATTGGGCCACTCTCTTCGTGATTGAGACTCGCAACAATGATAGTCAGAACGATCACACAGTGAGGCAAAATTAAGTCATCATATCTGACCCGACCTAAGATTGACGAATGATCTGGGAGAGTAACTCTTATGCAGTACTTCAATGAAAACCCTGGTCAGAAATAAGGGAGAGAAACAATTTGTTCTGCACTGGTCAAGTAAAGCCAAATTTTTTCAAATGTACTAAGAGGAATAAACTATGAAAACTTACAGTACTTCTTTGAATTTTGCATTATGTCTGATGTTTATGTGTTCAAATTTGCTTGGATCTGTGAAAATTAGAATGTGTCACAATGTCGCCAAAGTGGCTATTCTTCTGGTGCTTTGAGCAACTCCTAAATCTATTCCGATTTTCATCTAATTTGGCAGATAACTATGTTTCTGAAGGTGGAACACAATATCATATTGGTCGATATTGACATCGACATTTTAATTTTTAGACACACCCTAATATATATATATATATATATATTTTACATATGTATATTATATATATATTATATGCAATTTATGTATATATATAAATTGCATATAATATATATATATATATAAACACTGCACTTTCTCTGTTATTGGCCCATAGCTATGGTATGGATTGTACACACACACACACACACACACACACGCACGCACGCACGCACGCACGCACGCACGCACACACACACACACAATATGCAATACTTGATGCACAAATATATATAAACACATTTATATTATTATATATATATATATAATACTTGATGCTTGCATGGACTTAATTAGTTAATTAATTGGAAATTCCGCATGATATTCCACTCCCGTCATTCTTCGACGCGTTCGTTCGTAAGATAGTCGTAACCCCGGAGTGTTGAAAGCAATTCATTTTGTCCAAAAGATATCTATAAGAAAGATTTGCTAGAAAGATTTCATTCCCGTTCTAGGTAACCAATCAATATACAATTAGACACCGAGTCCTATTAGAGTTGTTTCGTAAAGTCGTCCTGTAAAAGTCTTCAACTGTCGACTTCTTATACCCCGACTTCACAACGTCGGAGTCGTGAGATGCGACTCTTGACTCGGACGTAGTAGATGCGGCTGCGGAGCTTGAGATAAAAAGAGATGGACGGAAGTCACGTGTCTTATCGGCTGCCGCGATCGGTGCCAAAGATGGCATGGCTGACACGCTGTGCGTCGGTAAGAGCGCTTCATGCCTGCAGCCTTCGTGGCACGTATAGAAACGGCATTGCAATGTCGCAGATTTCATCACCAATGCTATCGCGTTGGATGTGTACCGCCGACCTGAGTTGGTGGTTTATGTGGTTGGTCGGTGCTGTGTTGGTGGTTTTTATGGGAGGCATGAAACTATTCCGATGAATTTAATTAATAGTAAATAATGAAATCAAATTAAATGAGTTTATTATGACAACAAAGAACAGAGACTGACTGCACAGAAAAAATACACAACATTCGAGCATTGGAACATGACTTTGTGATAATTGTTCAGTAGTATATTTTCTTAATATTGATGCCATGTTGACTTGACATCCGAATATTAAATTGACATTAAACTCTGCCCTAGATTTTGATATCAAGGCCTCCCTCTTGCAGCTGACTTAATCGCACATGGCAGATTCGTCAGTTCTTATTCATTTACTTCACTATAATATGGGAACATTTGTTGCAATGCTGTGCTATTTATCATGCAGCGACTACCCAAGCAGAAACAAATGAAGATAGCATAGCATAAATATGATCATGTCTCAAACTACATGCTTGAGGTACTTCACTGGCTCCCTATTCGCCAGCGTATCGAGTTCAGGGTAGCTGCATTGGTATGGCGATGTTGTCAGGGCCTTGCCCCAACTTACCTCCGTGAGCTATGCAGCTCTACATTGGGTATCCAAGGACGTCGTCAGCTACGCTCTGCTGATAGGGGAGTCCTCTTAGTTCCTTTTGCTCGTACTACTACCATGAAGGATCGAGCCTTTTCTGTGGTTGGACCAGTGGTCTGGAATCGCCTTCCTTTTGAGCTACGCCTACACCCTGGGACTCTACCAGGATCCTTCCTTACTAAACTTAAAACTGTTCTTTTTGCGCGCGCTGGAGTTGGGAGCGCTTCTGAGTAGTTTTTCTTGAAGGAGCGCTATATAAATGTCCGAATGAATGAATGAATGAATGAATAAATTATTTTTGAAGAAAAAAACATAATATGACTGTCTTTATAATTATGTTAAAAAACTAATCTATCTCCTTTCCCATCATAGCTTCCAATCCAAACACACTGCTTTGCATACCCAATTGCCCATACATAGCATGCAGCCTAAAATGCAGGACAGGATCTCAAGACTTAGTGTAATTGAAAAATAACAAATGTTCCACTTGGCTTAGGCTTTTGATTATGTCGATCACAGTATTATACTAAATAAAATAAGTTAAATAAATTAAATTACTGTGGCATATGTAGCACAGCTTAATTGGTTCACTAATGCAAATCAGATCAAGTCAGATCAAATCTGGGCCCTCTGCATTTAATTATGTAAAAAACTTTATTTGTTTGCATACATACATACACTGTACAGTGTACAATGTGTACATACATACATACATACATACATACATACATGCATACATACATACATACATACATACATACATACATGCATACATGCATGCATGCATAAATACACACATACATACATACATACATACATACATACATACATACATACATACATACATACATACATACATACATACATACATACATACATACATACATACCATACAAGTCGTACATACATTACCCAGAGTGTACTGTATTTTTCTAGTTCAAATTTAGCAAGCATGGTACCAGTTATATTTAGTTTTTAACAAGACTTTCAGTTCAACCGGTCTTTCTTACAGTAGTAGTATACGAGAATCTTTAAGGAGAGCGTCATGGCGATGATGGCATATTGATCACGGCCATTTTGTGCCGTGCTACAGGTAGCTGCAGCTGAGTCGTCCAATGCCTGCCATACAATGCCGAGTGCACGCTGGAGGTTCCCACGAGATTCTTACTGTGCATATATAGAGACCTTTTAACACTCAACTGCACGACGGTGGTGATAGTGGTGGTGGTGGTATTGGTGGTGATAGTGGTGGTGGTGGTGATGGTGATAGTGCAATCGATTGGTCCCTTTACTTAGTTATCCGCAGTTTCAAGATAAAAGAAAACTGTCATGGAGGTGCTGTGCAAGAGTCTATGTATAATTATATATTATTTATACATATAATGCATATGTGTAGATATATAAGGGGTGCTAAATAGCAAGTGTGATAAATAAATAAAACAAATAGAATATTTAATATACAATATGCAAATCACTATGACTACACCATTTTATTAATATTCACTTCTTTATTTTGAATATTTTTTTACTGTTACTCTTCTAGATAAAGGAAACTGTCATAGAGTCTATGTAGTATGTATGTATATAATTATGTATTATATTTAATAATTATTCATATAGGTATATGTATATATATATATATATATATGCATATATGTGTGTGTGTGTATTTCAATTAGCATTCCACGAGGACTACCATCATTTAATTAATATTCATCACTTGATTATGAATATTTATTACCTTTTGTGGATAGTAATTAGCTATAGATTGTAGACGTTTTGACATGAGTTGACGATACAGTATTTAACGAGGCATAACTTAAGACTTGTAAGTGTTATGAGTTCTTAAACTAAGATTCGTTATTGCCATTCAGAAAATTGCACAAAATTGTGTGTCCTAAAGTTAAGACTTTAATTTCGATTCCGTTTTAAATGAAGACTTGTTAATGTGTCAAGAGCAGCAAAATGAAACAAAATCCATTGAGGATTTATTGTGTATCATGCGTGGACTTGGACGTAATACTCATTTTTAGCATTTTGCCCACAAAATTAGTACTATAGAAGATAGCCTATGAGATGCACTTGATGTACTTTTAGGATGAATTTTAGTTTGTCAATATTTGTAATTATTTTGAATATATTTGGAATGACTGGAATAATAGACTTGTCAGTGGCATCCCAGAAATATATTTTTCAACATGTCATTGGATATGATGCATAACTTTTCCAGCTTGCTTTGCTGAGGCTGGGGTTGGGGTGATTATATCCTAACCTGTATTTTTAGAGTGTGGATGCTTATTTAGATAAGTAAAGTGAGTGAGTGAGTGAGTGAGTGTGTGAGTGTGAGTTAGTGAGTAATAATAATAATATCTTTTCTTTAATTAAACGCCTGCAAGACGCACTGCGCTTTACATTTACAAGTTATGCAGTATTCTTAATTAAACTTAACTACTAACTGAACAGACAGCTTTGTAATTACACGGCGCCAATGGCAGCCTACAAAGCAAATCCGCCCAACGGGGGCTCGAACTCACTACCTCTCGCACTCTTGGCCAGCGTGTTAACCACTACTCTACCGGCCCCCCCGAGTGTGAGTGGGTAAGTGAGTAAGTGTGTAAGTATAGTCTTTATTACTCCATGGTCAAATGCACAAGTAGATTTAGAGCAAAATATTATTGGAGTCAATGCCATACATGGTTGCACAGGTTTAAGTTTATGATTGTTTTAGTTATTCATGAAATATATCAACCATTATTTTGTGCTCGGCGTGTTGCTAGAAATTATACGAGTCAAGTGCATGCCACCAGCACTAACTTGTGTCTAGCAATTACTTTAGCACTAACTTGACTGGTATTAACCTGGCACTAAACGGTGTATACGGTATTAACTCAGGCACTGACTTGCGACTCCTTTAACTCTGGCACTAACTTGTGCCCTAGGTCTTATAACTTGGTCTTATATAGCCCCAGCACTAAACTCTGTTCCGTAATAACAAGACCGATAAAATGGAAATAAAACTCAGATAATAAATACTCCGTCTGGATTGGGGGCAGCTGTTGAAACACCATTCTTACCATCTCCACACCGGCTTACCTGTCTATTGTTTGGAAAAGCTGTTGCAGCAGCCCCCTAGGAGGGCGCCCGATTTTGACAGCTTCCTTCTTTCGGGCTGTGAAGGACGGCTGTTACCCATCAATGGTCGTTCACTCATTCACTGAAGGAGTGCGTGGGTTGATTGTTGAATGGTGTCAGGTGGCTGCTTCCTATTCATTCCTCGCCTTTCGTCCCGTATTGCTAAGGGACGTGACAGCCGATTGGTGGTGAGAACTGAGCCTCACCTGGGACGGTTAAGTTGTAGAGACCTTGAACCAAGTCCTTCAGTTCTATTGATGTCATGTCACTGGGCAGCTTTATGATCAATGGAATTTATAGAGGAAACAAATGTACATGTATTGTACATGAAAATACAATGAACCCATTTCATGGTTGTAGTATATGCTCTCCCCTCCCACCGGAAATATTCCTCTGGTTGCCTAGGATATAATCCCTGGACATAATTCCCTCTACACAATTAGCCTATTATTTTCTGCATGTGATTAATAAACCTTAATTGCTGAGTTTTTTTAATTGTGTCTTCTTGCTAATGTCATTGAGACCAGTTACTGTATCAATGTTGCAAAGGCTTCAACTTAATCCCTTAATCTCTTAATATCTTAATCCCTTAATCCATTAATCCCTTAATCTCTTAATCCCTTAATACCTTAATCCATGGATCCTTAATCTCTTAATCACTTAATCTCTTAATCCATTAGTCTCTTAATCCCTTTATCTCTTAATCCCTTATTATCTTAATCCCTTAATTTCTTAATCCCTTTATCTCTTAATCCATTAATCTCTTAATCCCTTTATCTCTTAATATCTTAATCCCATTATCTCTTAGTCTCTTAATCCCTTAATATCTTACTCCCTTAATATCTTAATCCATTTATCTCTTAATCTCTTATTCCCTTTATCTCTTAATCGCTCTATCCCTTTATCTCTGAATCTCTGAATCTTTTATCTTGTGAGTGTGATGAGTAATAAAACTAAGACTTGTTTTTGCCGTTCAGGTCTATACTTAATAGTAGCTTGCATCATTGTGTTGGGGCTTAATTAGCTATTGCCCTAACTTGCATAAGTTGGTATGAAGAAGAGGGTACCATATATGGGTGTTGTGGGTTTGTTTCACGGCACTCACTGGCTGTCAGATTATGAATATTTACTTATAAAAACCTGTTGAGCTTTGAATCTTAAAATTGATTAACGTAAAAATGGCCGACTGTTTTTGAATCTAAATCCTTTTGTACCAATCAGGAAAATCTCCGCAGCTGCTATATTAATCTTTTAACGTTAACACTGCGCCTATGCATGCAGACACCTTTGTGAAGAACGGACCTGTTGCGGTTTAACGACACTACCATTACAAAGATGATTATTGTCGCCCTCCTCTTTTATCCAGGCTTGGGACTGACACTGTCAGAGTACACACAATGGCGAACGGTGCTGAGTGCTGAGAGGAGATTACGGGCAGATAATAAGTGTGAATGGTTTACACGTTGACTTCAAACGCGGGGAGCATTTGCGTTCATGCGATCCGCTTCTGGTTCCATGCTGAGCGGCGGAGGCGAGAGAGTTTATTGGCGATGATTGGTGCGATTTAGTCAGCATCTGCTGCTTTGAGATAAAAGAAAAATAGGTGCTAAGCAATTGTTTATAAAAGGGATGGTGCTGATTAAAAAAAATTACTCGATTTATCTCCGAAATTTAGCCTCGATCGGTTGATTAAAATCGATTAGTTTGGTGTATGATACGCGTAAGGTGTGAAAAAGTATTAAAAATTTAGTCACCGAGTCGGTTACTAAATCTACCTTTCTAGAAAAAAAACACGATCTTTCCGCATGAACTTTTAATCATCACCAGCATGAGAATTGTGGAAAAATAACGGAGGACGTTGGCCTATGATCCGTGTGGTGTTGTAGTGTGAAATTGGACTTTACTATGGGCCATAAAAAGACTGGGGGTTGAACCCCTCAACCTCCTCCTGGCAATTTTCACCCTGATCACCACTGACGCTGAAGTAACGTTCATTCGGTCACGCTCTCTGTGATCGATATGTTTGAACCTCTGTAGCGAATTGTGTATTGCAGTGAAAACAGTTCGTTTTGTTGACGAATCATCAGCATTTAGGCAACCTTGAAAGATCGCTTAATTTTCCCATCAAAGCTTTCACGTGACATTGTCGTTGTTCGTCACATTGTTTTCCACCGAAAATAGGGCTTTCTACGTCATGAAATAATCAAACAGAATAATCGAAAATAATTTAAATAAACCGAAATTAACGGATAAACATTTTTAATAATTAACTGTTCAATTAATCGTTAACGAAAAGGCTCAACGTTGCGGGACTGTTTTCAAGTATTTTGTGCTTCTTGCTTGAAATTCACCAGGCATTTACCATATTTCTACAATGGTTAGCCCAGTGGTTCCCAACCTTTTTTGACTGTAGGGCCACTTTTTTTAAGTTTGAGGACGCGGGGGCCACTTTTTCTTAGTTTAAAGACATTAGGGGCCACAAGGCTAAAATTTAATTAACTAAAAGCATATAAAATTGTTATAATTTGTTCAAATGGAATGTTTGATGTTATTTATAGACATCAAAA